>SCLG01000299.1:111323-138710 GCA_004367875.1 Oikopleura albicans | reverse complement strand
AGTTACGTTATTAAGGTAAATTAAATTTAGAACTTTCCAACACATCAAAGTAGAATTTTGTATTTATTCCAAAAGCATCATCTTATCCGTTTCCAGTTATGTAAAACAAAATATCCAAATTGTAAACTGTGTTCGGGCGTCCGTATGACATGAAAAAATGAACAAATGGGCGCTCTGTGAAGAAACCGCGTGTCTAATTGTTGGTCCTAAAATTGTGCATTTCACAAACATGCCTTAGACCGAAGTAAAAGAAAAATTGAAAATAAACGTGGTTGATAAAAATCAAAGACGCCCGCGGTCGCGGTCGGCCAAACAAGAAGATATCGGTTTGGACCAAAATGAAAAAAAAAGTAGGCATGAGTCGCTTTCCAGTAAGTTTGTGTCATTGCGCCCAGCCAGATGCCAATCGACTGTAACCAGTGGTTAACCAGCGGTTTTCAACCAGTTACATTCAACACCACAGATTTTAACGCGAATCAACGTTTTTGCCCAAAAAACACCGTTTATCAACATCTTAGAAATTATATATCTTTTTGGCTCAATTTTGCGTTTTTTATCCAGAAATACCAAACTTGCGCAGAAACGACATATTGAATTCATTCTATTCTTTTAGAATAAGCAGCCTACGGTGCTGGGGTCTGTAACTTAATTACAAGCTACGCCTATTGGCTTATGATTTTTATAGGCGCCTCCTATTGGCTAGCGTCCTTTAGCCACACAAATGGCTCACCGCGTGGCTTGTAATATGAATTCTAAAGGAATAGAATGAATAATATGAATTAAAAGCCACGCGGTGAGTCATTTGCGTGGCTAAAGGACGCTAGCCAATAGGAGGCGCCTATAAAAAATCATGAGCCAATAGGCTTATCATTAAAATCATTCTATTGCATAATGTTCTTCTTGAAAAATGTTTAAAGGTCCTAAATGAAAAGTTGGTGTCTCTATCTAATTTTGTCAAAAACTTTTTTTTATTATTATTATTATTCCTTTTATTGATTCCATAATGTACAGAAAGGCTTATTTGTCAAAGAGAATAATTATTTATTTTTACAGCATGGAATAAGGCTTATTCTTATACATGTATATTCGTTTCTAATTTTGTGTGGAGGACCTAGTGATAGCTGCGTAGGCAAAACCCTCGGCGGTGATTGGACCGTCTCCTTTTATGACTATCGCTTTGCACTATGTAATTTTTAGAGAGTCCGTTTATTTTAATTAAGTTCGAATATACGGTATGTGTTGTTGATTTTATGAAAAATTATATTTTAGTTTGAGATGATTTTAGTTTTTAATTGGAAAAATACGTTTTAGATTTATTTTTGGTTATTTTCATCTTGAAAGTTTATGATTAGAAATATATCTACGGGCCCCGTAGTACGGGGTAAGATGAAAACGGAAAATTTGTTGAAAGTTGAAAAGTATGAATGGTTGAGTGAGGTTTACGAAAAATAAATTGAATTGAATTAATAAATTAATTAGATTAAGATGTATTAGATTAAGGTATAAAAGAAAAAGAAAGAAAAAAGATGTATTTTTTTTTTGAAAAAGTAGAAATTATGCTCGATGTAGACTGATGTAAATAATTCTTTATTTTGTATTTCAAACAAGAAAAAAAATATGGACCAGAAATTTGAAGTAATTTGCATTTGTTTTGACCAAATTGACCTTAAAAATTCTAGAACTCGCTAAAGACCTTTCCAGAAATTCATTTTTTGACATTTTACCACTAACTTTTTCAGCTCTTAATTTGGCCAAGACAGTTTTTTATGAAAATTTTTCGTATTCGTAGAAGCCGACGATCCGCCATTGATAATTAATGAAAAATTACGTTTTTTTACGGAAAAAAAAGGTGGTACATTTTGCGACAAACTTGTCATCCTTTTCACATTTCTTGACCCGCCAAACTAGGTCATAAATTATAAACGACTAAGAGTTAATTGTGCGTTATTTTCCACCTGACCGGCGGTAATAATAATCCTTGACGACTAAAGACGACATTCGTCCAATTCCAATCACATACTAAACCCTATATACGGTTGTTGCCCATGAAGCAACGGAATTTAAACACAAACCGGAATTCGCTAAACAGCTTATCCCGGCCAAGTAATGCAAACCTAACCAATTAAAACGTTTCCAAAACTAACCCATTCAGCGAAATTTGTCGCGATAAGCTATTTTAGTCGGAATAAAATCGATTATGAAGAATAATTAGTTGGGTGATTATACTGGTATTTGCTAGTGGAGTTAGCATATTTTTTATTTGTAAAATTATAAAACATTCAATTTAAGAAGGAGGTGTTCAAAGTGGCGAAAAAATTAACTCGCGAACAGTACAACACTTTCTCGCCAGTTATTCATTACCATAGTAGAGTTGTTGTTTATTTAAAATTTTCAACTGGACAAATTATAATCGTCATAAAAACGTATATAAAATTTTTTTAATGGATTGTAAAATAGGTGTTTTTATTTTTTTAATCAAATATTTTTTAAAACCGTTCAGACATAATTTAATTTAAATTAAACTTACTAAAAATAAATTAATAAAAATTTGATAGTTAAAAATTTTAAAATTAGATTAATTAAAAATTCAAAGTTAAAAATTTGAAAATTAAATTAAATTAAAATTAATTAAATAAAAATTTGAGAATTAAATTAAATTAAAATTAATTAAATAAAAATTTGAGAATTAAATTAATTAAAATTTGAAAGAGATGATGCATATTCAGAAAATAATGCCAGCCTGAAATAAGGAAAACACAAGAATTAGGAACAAAATTATTGTCAAAATATATCATCCTGCTGTCAAAAATTAGTCAAAAATTTTTTTTTTAATTCTGTTTTTTGAATAGTTTTGCTAAATAAGCTGTTGAAGTATCATGATCAAAATAGATATGCTTATTTTCAAGATGTTATTCAATTTGCACCGAGGTGAACCGGTACTTTCAGCCAGTACCATTTTTTAAGAAAAAAAACTCTCACGGTATTTTCCATGAAAGTGTCATTCTAAAATCGAGCGGAATGTGGCGGGACACTCATACATACGTAAGAAAAGAAAAAAAGTGATAATTTGTCTTTTAATTGTGGCAAAATCTGATTCAGTTATTTTCTGGGGATCGCACCATGATGCAAATTTCGAAACCAAGTTAGTGCGATTCTCACGGTTTGAAGTCAAAACTTTAGAATCCGCAAAGAAAAAAAAACCTTTTTGTTTGGCATTTCTTTGACTAAAATTTTTGACTTTAAAATTGTCACTTGAAAAGGCGAACTTTTTCACCATAGCATTAAATAGTTAATAATTAACTGATAAACCAAATTATTAATAGCCCAATTTCACCGCTGTTAGATTTCTTTCATTTCGAAATCCACGAAAGAACATTTTCACTCAAAACGCTAAGGACGTGTCAGACCCAAAGTCAATCTACCCAAGTGTTTGTAGCTAGATGTTTTTATTTTGATTGAAATTGTATTCTTTATTGATGACTTTTAATATTATACACCCCTTACGCGTTTAACCAGTTGTCCATTTATCCAACCAGTTGGCCCATTCCTGCCTTTATCCGGTCACGTTTTTATACACCGGGTGCGCAGTTATCGGGCGGGTTTGTGCTCTTATCGGGTACCCTTTTCTGTTATCGGGCGGTTTTTTCCATATTTTTGGATATATTTGACCAAATTTCCCGCTCGTGCTTTTATCGGGCACCCTAGTGCTGTTATCGGGCGGTTTTATGGCACATTTTTACCTTATTCCGCTTCCGCCCTGAGCAGTTATCGGGCGCCCGATTAAGGTTTTTTTTGTCGCGAAACCCGCCCGATAACTGCGCACCCGGTGTATGTTTTCAATGTATTCCGCCTGCGCTCTACGGGTTTATCCGGCCCTATGCGGTTATATCCGGCTCGTTTTGGAAAGCAAAAGTGACTGAATAAACGCGAGGGGGTGTACTGTATTTCAAATTTATCAGCAAAAACGGATCCTTAAATCTTTCTTAGAGTTTTGTAGCACGATTATTATTTTCTTTAATTTCCAAACCTTTTGAAAAATACCAAAGCTATTCGATGTGTGCTATAAACTTAAATGTTCTTGGGACCAATATTTCTAAAATTTGTGAAAAAGTCCAAAGAGCCATTTTGTTTACTTCTTGGCTTCATTAAGGGATCATTTCTATTCATTTTAGTCATCAGATGTTGGGTGGCGGTTGATGATAATTAACTACACGTATCTGAACCTATGTGAGGGTTTTTACAAAGTGATTTATAACGAGGAAAATAACATTTAATTCATTCCTAATTGACAAAAATGTTTACGATCTCGTCAAGTGTAAAAACGACCTATCAAATGTCCGTATATTTCCAGTAGGAAGATTTGTGGCGGAAGAATAATCTTGTCAGAATTTGTAACAATCAAAATTGTCATGAATTCAAACGATGAATTAATCAATTATTATGCACTCAATAAAGGCGTTTTAAAACTCAATTTTGGGAATCATTTTTGATGAATTTTCTAGTTTTTTTTTCTCTTGATTTTATGCAAATTTTTTTCTAGATGATTTGTTAGATGTTCTTTCAGATTTTTTTCTTAATGTTTTCTGGATGTTTTGAGATGTTTTTTAGATATATTTCTAGATGTCTTTCTAAATTTTTTTTAGATTTTTTCTAAATGTTATTCTAGGTGTTTTTCTAGATCTTTTTCTGGAAGTTTTTTCAGATGTTTTTCTAGATGTTTTCTGAATGTTTTTAAGATGTTTTCTAGATACATTTATAGATGTCTTTCTAAATTTTTTTTATAGATTTTTTTATAGATTTTTTCTAGATGTTTTTCTAGGTGTTGTTCTAGATGTTTTTCTGGAAGTTTTTTCAGATGTTTTTCCAGATGTTTTCTGAATCTTTTAAGATGTTTTCTAGATGCATTACAAGATGTCTTTCTAGATTTTTTTTAGATTTTTTCTAGATGTTTTTCTAGATGTTTTTCTAGATGTTTTTCTAGATGTTTTTCTGGATGTTTTTTTGGATGATTTTCTAGGTGTTTTTCTAGGTGTTTTTCTACATGTTTTTCTAGATGTTTTTTCTTTTAATTTTCTAGAATTTTTTTTTAGATTATTTTCTGGATTTTTTTTTTGACTTTTTTCAATTTTTTCAATATTTTTCTTTCTTTCTGTCTTCACTTGCCAGTTATTGACCGTCAAAAAAACTGTGTACATCCGTTTTTTGTAAAATGTCGCATGAAAATCGTCAGTCCAATATAACTAAATCTAACAGCTCAAATTGGAAGGTTATTTACATTAAATTCATCATTAAGCTTATAAAGACTTAGAACGACGTTAACGCTCCATGTTTTCCATTTAAAGGATTTAATCCAGGAATTTCTAATACTGATAAGTTTATTTGAAAAAAACTAAAAAAGTTCATCCGCACTCAAGTAACTTTTAAACTAAACATATGTTAGTACTTTAATCGTTATCTTATCCTAGCTCAAAAAATAATTCATTTTATCTCCAAAATTTTGAATGATTTGAAATTGAAAAAGTAATGAAAGTGTGAATAAACACGTCGGTTTTCAGAAAAAAAGTTAGAATTTTTTTTTTTTTTTGAAATAACGTGCGTTTTTGAACAATAATCACAACAAAAATCACATAAATAAAACAATAAATCACAATTTCGCTAAAATTACAAACTAATAATTTGTGACTTGCAGAGATTGAAACGTCGGTAAACTACCGACCCATTTTGAGCGCCATACTTAACCCCTGTGGTCGCGACAGTGCAATATGGCACTTTTTTCATTTATTTTGCTAAAAGTTAGAAATAGATGGTTATTTTTTTAAATTTAATTTCCAGTGAATCCCAAATTGATATACGGTTACCAGTTTAATACTTTTACCTTTGATTATACGCAAAGTTGATCGTGTCTAAATATTCCAATAAACATATTAAGGCCAGCCCATCTATTAAATTTTATAGATTCATCGGAATAATGAGACACGGCAATACCCTTCAGTTTCAAGAAACAGTGTTAAATATTTGATAATCCAGCAATTTTTCAAAACGTAACGTTCTAAAGTTTGGTTACGTTGGCTGTCGGTCAACGTTGTCCGTAACGTAACGCTTCGTTGCCTGGTGCGAGATGTTTTGGATCTCGCTGCAAAATTTTCCCGCGGGGTTTTTCACTGTAACAACGTTACAGCAATATGGTACTTGCAGACATCTATTAGTCTCTTTTGACCATCCAATAAATGCGGGGAGAATCCTCTACGTCGACCAGGACTACTTCATACCAAAGCCCCACCTTAGGTGATAGTCCTAACGCGGTTAACCCTGAGAGGTCAGTGCCGTTTGACATTGACGAAGATTCCGCGCAATATTTATGGTGCTTGATATAAAATAAACGAGAAGTCGACTTTAGAAATAATATCTTAGAAAAGAAGAGAACGAATAGGGAATTTGATGACGACTAGCCGAAAAATCGATAAAATACATGCCTTTCCCGCACTTCCAGCCAAATTTAATTATGAGCAAAATTATTTTTGACGCATAGTGACTAGCAAATTTGGCGATCTGAGACATGATTTTTTTCTCATCAATGCCTCTGTAAATCACACATTCGGTATCTGATATATCCTACTATTATCCCGAATATAAAAATAAATCACATACATTTTTCTCGTGTTAAATCATAGTATATCTATCGGACAAAAATCACATATGTTTCCAATGCTTTCTGAATTGATTGTGATTAAAATATAATACCAAGTGTTTTTAGCCCTTGGCCAAATTTGAGCGATTTGTGTAAGAACTCTTTTTTCTAAATCTTTCTCTGAAAGACTTTGTCAAAAATTTGTATGAATTATAAATGAGACCAAAGTGTGTAGCAAAAAATCAGTAAACGAATTTGGGAAATTTCTCAAAATTTACTTACAGTTATAAATCCACATTTTAACCCCTCAAAGAAAGTTTCGAGATGATGTCCGAATCATCGGTTTGACGAAAAACAGACTGAATGAGACCTTGGGACCGTTTTTGAGACGATTTCCGGTAACGAGTCAAATACATGTTTTCATAATTTTTGAAGCACACTAGATAAAATTTCCAACACGACCTGTTTCTACTTCTATTTGCGAAGAAGGTTTAATAAAAGATATCCTGACGCGCCATTTTATATTTTTTTCCGCCAAGGGTTAATGAAAAAACACTAAATCCAATACACCAGGTGCGCCGTTATGTTTCACTCAGTTATATTTTTTTTATAATTTTTCCCGTTCGTCCCGTTATGTTATAATTTTTTAGCAAAAAAAAATTCTGGCGTTTTTGCCTACGCACTACGCCGTTATGTTACAATTTTCCGTTATGTTACATTTTTTGATTTGGCTTTTAAACATAACGGCGCACCTGGTGTACTGGATACGCCAAACATGAATAATCACCAACTGTAATATATTTGAAGACAGTCAAGTCTAGATTCAAGAAAAACCAAAAACGATTCTAATATTATAACGACCCTGACGGATCAATTCCTTCGCGTAATAATTTAGAAATAATTAACGTCAAATCGGGTTTTTTGGATATACCAATTGCAAGGGACGGCTTTTTCGACAAAGAGAAACAAAAGATAGAAAAAAATTGCACAACCAATAGCGAGCATGGACAATCAGGTTGTCTTTTTTGAGGTCACAAATCGGCGCCGACTGTCATGACAAGTTCAAAAATCATTTTTACAATAAAGAACGAAATTCAACATTTAATTTAAAAAATATTTTTTTGTCAAAGATGAAACGAATATAACGGTTCAAAGGGTGCAAACATTATTGAAAATTGAAAAAAAAGAGCTAGACGAGTAAATCTAAAATTCGTGACCGCTGTTAGGTTGCTATTTTATTTTATTTTTTGGCCAACTGAGAGTACAGGCGCGGTTAGGGGTTAAAGTAACAATTCGAATCAATAAGATCAAGTTAACTAAATTAATTCAGAAATATTTTCAATTAATTTAACTCAACTGACTTCCTAAATGTACTTGATAAAGCCATTTGAAAAATTTGTTAAGCTAAAAGCACAAACAAGCGGTCGCCAAATAAGGGCCCCTCAAATAAGGGTGACCTTTGTTAAATAAGGGTCGCTTTTATTCCCGAAAAATATTTTTGTTCCAAATAAGGGTCCTGATTTTACCCTTGTTAAAATTTTACCATCAAAACGGGACATACTGTCTGAGTTATTTAAAAAAGGGCAAAAATTCTCGATTCAACGCTGATTGGCTTGATAAAAAGGAATATCACAACGCCCACAATCATATTCTCATAACACTTCACTGTCTCGTACAGTTCTCCAAAGTGTGGGCGTGATGCGTAGAAATTCGAGCGTAGAAATTCAGCCAATCAGCGTTGAATCGAGAATTTTTGCCCTTTTTTAAAAAAACTCAGACAGTATTTGATTTTAGACAATCTAGAAAATAATAATAACACACCACCGAAATTATATTGGAATTGGCAAGTTGTTCGTTATAGAATGATTTATTACTGATAAAAACAGGGCGTGTCAAATAAGGTCACATCAAATATGGGTATTAACGTCAATTACGGGTCGGTTTGAGTAGTACCTAAATTATGCCAAGTAACGGCGTATCCTGTGTATCCCAAACAAAATTAAAAACTCGCCCAAATTTTCCTAGGCTGCCATAATTTCCTTCAAGGAAATAATATATTCCCTTTTTTTACTTTGACACCCTACTGTTTGCCCATAACGTACCGTATAACTAAATAAAAACGTACACCATTCTTATTAGAGTGTTACCAGTTTTCCATTTAATGCAATTTTTCATTGAATAATTTTAATATGCTTTACTTCGATTAAGACAGAAAAAAGGAACGTTATTAAATTAGCAGTTCTAAAAAGCGGATTTGGACGTGGCTGTTGAGTCGTTTCCGTCTATTTGAATCATTTTCTTTCATTAGACACAGTTTCTTTCCTCCGTTTTCCTTCGACGAGGTCGCACGTTCAATATGTCGGATTGTTGCGGCTGATGGGATTGACGTTTGAAAAAGTAGGGTGTCTACAATTAATAGAGACGTACCGTGCTTCTGCGTTTTACTTGTCGTGACATAGTGCTCATGAAGACTGACATATGTGGCACTGCCGTCTTTTGTAAAAAACGTTTTTCGGGGAAAAAGTTCCCCGAAACACAAATTTTTCTGGCACTGTCTAGGAAAAAAAATTTCTTGCATTTTCTCCTTAACCCCCAAGCACGACCCCCGGACGTTTGTCCGGCCCCGGGTCAAAAAACGGAATTTTCTAGTTGATCGGTTTCGTTAAATGACTCAACGTTGAAAATCAACATAGAATAATCGATTAAAAATTCGGAGAGCAAATACAAATACAATTTTTGTATACGTAAAAAAAGTAATTAGTCATTTATTGAACCTAGGAAACATCAAAAAAGAGGTTATTTGCAATTAATAGTATTCACGCACATTTTTTTTTCTCTCATATTTTTTAAAAACTGTAAAGAAATCAACGGTGCAATAGCTTGCAAAAAATGAACCGCGTACGTGGCCCGGTTAACCGTTTGTGAATTTGTGGTTTGGTGGTCAAATCGACCAAAAAGTGTCCAAGGGTGGTCGGTAAGCTTTCGAGAGTATGCTCAATCGATTCGGGGCCATCGATTTGTTTGTAAAGAAATCTGTTTATGAGATTTTATATACGATTGGATAGGAATAGAAGAAAAGCCGGACAAACGTCCGGCCCCGTGCTCAGGGATGTGCTAAATAATCGTGCTTGGGGGTTAAAACATAAATTATGTTAGACAGTCAAAAGCTAAGCTAAGAAAGAAAGTTTTAGATATTTTTTTCCGAAAACGTTTTTCTGGCACTTTTTCCGAAAAGTTTTTTTTTTGGATTTTGTCAAAAAAAAAAATGTTTTCTGGCGTTTTCTCCGAAAAGTTTTTTTTTTATTTTTTTCCGAAAACATTTTATTATACCGTATAGGGACTCTCTGACTGTGAGACTTTGAGCAGTTTTCCTATGATTTGTAACGCTATTCTGACGTCACCCCCACAGTCTGAGCATCCCCATACGGTATTTTTTACGTAAAATTTTTTCTTACAATTTCAACTGAAAGTTTTTCATTTGACTGTTCCCCAAAGAACTTTTTATCCGAAAACTCCTTTTAATTTCTTCCGAAAAACTTTACAACTTAAAAGTAAAATCTGGGTCAATTAGTTACGTCTTTTTTTGCGCGAGAAGATTTCTCGAGGTCCGGTTCTACTGGTTTCTCTTTTTATAATGAAAAATATAATCAAGATGATCATATAGCATTAAAATTGGTGTTTAAAAAGCAGCATATAACAGCTGAGTTATATACTGCGTATTTTAGGGTATTGTTGGTTTGATGTTTCACAGAAAATAAAAGTTGGGACACCCTACTGCCTCAAAATCAATGGTATGAAAGTCCAGTCATACATAAGCCAAATAATGGAGGAAAACAATATAATTGCAGGAAGAACGATAAACATCAAAATCCGAAATTTCAGTTCTTTTTGAATGGATTGCTCGAATCTGTTGCTAAACGCCCTATCGTCGCTCAATTCTCCAATCTTCCTCAATGGATCTTCTTCCAGCACTTTGCCTAGAGTGTCAATCTGATAATTGTGTGATGTATTTAAAACGTTAGAGCATTTACAAAACTTCTAGTTTGTAGTCAAATTATGAAACAAAAAAGTGGATGAAAGTTTCATCATGAAACGTGATAATAAAGTGGAAAATAAACAATGAAAAAAATTAACTAGCTCATGAGCGTCACCTAGTATTCTGGATTCCATTACCACTTTTGCGTGATCACATTGTACGTACAATTGTAGTACATGTACTAATATTGTATTGTAGTACATGTACTAATATGATTTTTCGAAAACATTTCTCTAGAATGCTGGAAAGTGTACAAAAAGTCCCAAGTAGTAAAATGCACAAAAGAGGGTTCGCGCCCTTATTTAAGTATATAGCAGTGATTTATGATAAAATTTGGACACCATATAACCATGTGAGATACTGGTGTGGGTCGTCAGTTTGTCACCGAGCTCGACGCGGGTCTTACAATAGATAAGACCGAGTACTGTTTTAAACCTACGAGTGAAATTTTCTCGGTGACACTTTTTTTCTCACACCAGTAACACATTTTTTCTCCAAAAAAAAGTGTTATAACATGTTATCTCAAATGCAAACTGTTATCCCACATGGGCAGTGTGTAAGTTAAAACCCTGGAAAATTTGAACAAAAAAAGTGTTATCTCAAATGTAAATAGGCTTTTTCTCTAGATTTAAATTCCAAATTGACAAATAAAATGAGCAAATGCTATGATATAAAACAATATATTGAACAAAAAAAATCAAAAAAAAATCTTTGTTTTTCAAATGATGTTAAAGAGAGTCAATGAAAAATGGAAGAAAATAGTGTTGATTATTTTGACAAAAACTGTTTGTTGTACTTTTATGTTATCAAAATGCTGTGGTGCCCAAATGAAGATTGTTCAAAGCACGACAATCTAAGATTGATCACACGGTATATGTCGTAGACACTCGACTTCATACATAAGATTATCTTCCACAATTGCAATCACTTCTTTAACTGGAATCGTAAAGTTCATTTTTGTTCACTTTTGTTAAAAATTAAAAGTCTTATTTAGCAGTTTTCCCAGTTTGCATTCGTTTGATACAAAATATAAAAATGTATTTCTAAAGTGTTTTCAGAATTGGGTAAAATGCTTGGTTAAATAACTATTTAATTTATACGGGTTTAAATGCTTAACTCGTATTGATCATATGGACGAAACGAGAAAATCCATCATAATGCTGACCATATTCATATTGTCCATATTGGAGATTTATTCGGACGTATCAAAGGTCCGCCAAGTGCTTTTAGCATTAACTTATCATGGAGTAAATAGTTAGCAAATAAAGTTACAAAGGGGGTTGGCAAATAAAGTATGGTTACTGGTAGGTCAATTTGTATAGCAAATGCATTTTATAATACANTTTTTTGTCTTCCCATTAAAGGCGATGTTTATTTGATGATGACGATCATTTTATTCATTTTTTTTTATTTCAAAACCATCTTCGTATATTTGACGGCGTGTTCTGTTTAGAATTTGGATTAAACATTTTACAAATATGATTTTGGATCTTTTTTGATGATGAAAAAAGTTTCTATGGTGAAAGTTTATCTCTTGTGACAATTTTATGACATCTCGAGGGTGACGAGTTAAAACGAGTTTGGTAGATGAGTAGTTAATGCTACATCGAACTGGCGACCAAAATCTAAAAATGCTGAGGACTCTGACAGTTTTGGAAGCGTTGGGCATTTGGAAAATTTTAGCGTTAGGTGTTGGAAAAAAAATCGACCGTTGGCCAACTGTTCCAAAATTTTCTGATAAAATGTACACCACCTGTCTACGGAACATAAGAAAGGTGTTAACTTCCGGGAATTCTGTTAAGTTCCGGGAATTTTGTTAAGTTTAGCAGACAGTGCGTAGGCGGAAATGCCGAAAAGCATTTGGAAAAAACTGTTAAGTTTAAGGCATTTAGGCTTTTTCTCAAAACAGACAAAAGTGTTAAGTTCCAGGCAAATAGGCTTTTTTTTTCTAGATTTAGTTAGAACTTCGGAAAAAACCTAATAATTTACACTATTTCTGCTATGAATGATATCATCATTCATCATAAAAGAAAAAAATGACACAAAAAGACCTTTGTCAATTGAGAAAAAATCTAGATTATAAAACTTGTGGATCAAACGTCCGAAAAATTCTGTCGAAAATTCGAGGAAATAGTTTTTCTTCAAAATTGGTAAGGTTACACCACGTGGTAAGGTTACACCACCGTGTATACACCACGTGTCCCCAGAACTCAACAAAACGTTCCAGGCATTTTGTTAAGTTCCGGGCATTTTGTTACGTTTAGCAGACAGTGTGTGGGCGGAAAAGTTGACGCGAGATGACTGTTAAGTTCCGGGCATTTTGTTAAGTTCCGGGCATTTTGTTAAGTTTAGGGGCGTTAACTTCCGTAGACAGGCGGTGTATTTGTCAATTCCAAAAAAGTGTATGAAAATTTTTCTACCACTAGAAGTATATAAAAATGACTCAAAAACTTGGGGAACGAATTAACAGCTTGCGGTCATTTACTATACCGGGAGAGAAAATTCGCGGTCATTTACTAGACCGGGGTGAAAACTCGCGGCCAAGGCTCTCTTTTCTCATTTTGTTTTAAAATATAACAGAGCAGGGCGTGTACAAGAACAAAAAACACAAAAGGAAAAAAATGTCCTTACAAAATTCAATACAAGATACTTTACCTCACTTATAATGACCTTCCATAAAGCAAAGGCGTAAGGGTTTATGGGGGCAACCCAGTGCCAATTTTGCAACTGACCGCCCCCAACGCAAAGTTGGCCCACATTTACAATCCTGGTATAAACCGTCCAGTTATTTCTCACCAATGTTTACCGCACGGTTAAAATTTACATTTGTAAAACCGAATAAAAAAAAACGTTTCCAACTAATTTCTTTTTACGTTATTTTTTTCTTACTGTATATCCCATAATCTCATCGGCCGGCAAAAAATGGACCATCTCCAAAAAACCACCGTGGTTTATAGTCGTCATAAGTACTGTTACGAGACTTAAGGGATAAGATCAGCAACACGTAGCAGTCGGGTCACGACGGGTTAAGTGTGATTTGTTATGTGACTGTTGATGGACCGAGTGGGCCTTCCCCTTATCGACTCTAATATCTGAACAAGTGGCTTCGGTCAGACGGGATGACCGCGTTTTATGCAGCAAAAAATTACAAAATTTACAAAAAAAGAAATCACAAATTGTGTAATAGTTATACATATATACCGCTGTCCACATTTTGACAAACATACTGGTGAGATTTCGCAAAACGTAATCAACCATAGAATTCACAAATATGTCATATCCTTTTTTACGTCCCAAACAGAAATCTCGTACAAGGGATAACATAACGTATGGCTTTAAAACGTAACAAATACGCATGCACTCCCTAACCTATTATGTTAACTCCCAGGGGGAAGTGCGTGTAAATAGACACGCAAGGTGTTTTTTCGTCGATTTAAGGCATATGGAGGCCCCGTAGGTCAACACGGGTATTGGTGACCCCCCCCCCCTCAACTTTTCGAGAAAATTCGATTAGCGGTGTTATTATTTGCGTAGGTTGATGATTTCAAACAGCTGTCTAGGGGGCCCTGATGTCCCAACTCAACTTCTGAATAATCAGATCGACGTAGTTTGACGAGCTCTACAACTTGGCTCTACCAGTTATTTTTGAATTATTGTGAATTTTTTAAGTGCGTGTTTATTTACACGCATTTTCCCCCTACGGGTTCTCAAAAACTCCTTCCCCCTGAGAGTTAACACCGGATGTCTTAACGAAGTTGGGTTATGTTAAAGGCTTTCCAGCCCAAAACTTAGGGCAATTTCCGATTCTCTAACCAAACGTCCTAGTGAATTATCTTAACACTTTTTAAACACTTTTGGTGTTTAAATTGTTAATTTTTTCAGTAAATATCGGCGCGGCTTTACAAAAATTTCAATATTAATCATTATACTTCCTATACACCACTTGTGAAAGTATTTTCAAAAATTGGCACGATAACTGCGTAACGCGTAGGCCGCAAAATGGCGAACAATTACATTTCTGTGAAAGAACTGTGTGAATGATAACTGCGTACGCAAAAAAATGATGAAAATACGAAACGATATTACACTTCGGTTTTATTCGAAAGATAACTGCGCCAGCGGTGTACATTGAAACCTAAAATTTCAAAGTTTTCTCACAGGTAGCGCCAAGTAGTTAGTGAAACTAGTAGTGTATTAGATCACTTTTACGGGGAGCCCAATTTGGGACTATAAAACCTAATTCAGATACGACAACAAAAAGAAAAAATCGAATCCAGAAAACAACCGGAATTTTCCTTGTCTGCGTCTGAGTGTTAACAAAACGAACTAATAGACAACTATATAAATTAAATTAATAAATTATTAATGTTTGAAATGTATTACAGATTTCGTTACTCCAATTAAATCAGAGTTTACTCTAACTGAGCGCTGCCTAATTAATTTAATTTCTAAAAAACAAATGAGCGCCGCCGAGTTACTCAGACTTTGATTAGTTCTACAGTATTATCAATTATCAACAAATACAGTTCCTCGAGAAGTNAAAAAAAAACCGCAGTTAAAACATTTTTTAATGTGATTCAGAAAAGTTTGATGTTATGTTCAGATAATTTATCAAAAATATGTAAAAATTCATTTTCTAAAATGCCACAACATACAGACCATTTCCAAAGACCGTTTGGTTGAGAAAAAATATATTGAATTAGCTGCTGCCCGTGCGGCTGCGCTTTTTGGCGCACATTTTTAGTTTTTTCTCTCTCATTTTTTAACGGTGTGAGGTATTTTTGATCGGTTTTTTTTCATTAAAATAATGGACTGATTGCGCATAATATATGATACCAATTTTTTAATTAATTTCCTCTAACAAACACGTTTCAAAGCCAACAAAAAATTGGAAAAATTGTACCTCGGGCAAACTTCCTTTGACCCCGATAATGAAAGTAATATAAAGGCCTGACCCCCTAAAGTGCCGTGAGAAAAAGGACTGTACCATTCGTTACCACACGAAAACGCAAAAGTCCGTTGTTGCCACATTATTGGTCAACTATGTGTTAACGCGACTTATCCCCTACATTATATTAACGCGACATCGGCAATCTTATTGCTAGATTACTGAGCCTTATTTGTTTATATTGTATTTTAATAAATAGCGTCATGTACTGTACGGTAACACGAGGGACTAAATGTTAACTTGACACAGTCTGTTGCCTGCTGAGGTGTCGCGCTAACGTCTCTGGCGTATTTTAGTATTTTTGGATTTTTCCCGGGCTGCTCAAGATGTTATATCGGCAAAACACCACAAATATGACACATCTTTTCCCCGGGAGTTAATACAAGATTCATAGCGGTACATTCTCATTTAGGCGAATGCAGAAAATGGCAACGCGGTCTTTGGCGGGAAAAGTTTTTTGCAGATTTTCCGCCAAAGATTTTATCTGTCAAAAACGTTTTCCGCGAAAGACCGCGTTTTGCAAATTTTTTTTTTCACGAGAAGTTTTTTGTGACAAACCAAAAACCTTTTTTTTCGCGAACAACTTTTTTTCCGCGAATAACTTTTCCGAAAACGGCTGAAGCTGAAAATGACAAACAGGGCACAAAATGAAAAAAGTCACCAATAATTATGAACAAAAACATTTAAAATTCTTGATGCAATTGTGGTCACCCGAAAATTTCAAGTGTCCTTCAATGTGAAGTAACCTGCATAAAACATTCACAGCAAGAAAAAGTTCATTGAAGCTCAACAAAAAAACAAAGATATTTTAAAAAGTCGGCACATTTAGCACAAATCTCATTATTACTTACTATGCTCGTCTTGATCCGCAAAAAAGTGGTTGATGTTATGTGCAGATAATTTATCTGAAATATGTCAAAATGCATATTGCCGAATACCAAATATCAAAATGGACTTCCCAAGAATATTTTTTTTCTGCTTTTTAGGGCATTACAGCGCGCACAATGAGAAGCTGGAGAAAAAAAACATGAAATTAATTTACAACATTATCCTTGTGCAAGAAATCTGACGTCAATACTGTTGCAGGTGAACTGTGCAAAAAACATGCTAAATGATCAACGGCGGAATATGATGGATCGCTTTCAATGTTATAAATTAAAACTTTTAATGTTCAATAATTCGCAAAATAAGAAATGGTTATAAACCGGGTGCGCAGTTATCGGGCGGTTATGGGGCAGTTATGGGGCGGGTTGGTTCCCTCGTGCTGTCATCGGGCAAGTTTTTTTCCCCAAAAAACTTTTCACGTTTCCGCCTACGCCCTGCGCAGTTATCGGACGCAGATTTCTCGACAAAAAAACCCGCCCGATAACTGCGCACCCGGTGAAGATTTATAACACACTCCTTAACCCTTTGAAATAACAATAAACGGACAAAAATGGATAAAAACTGACACAAGTGATAAAAAACGTACTCAAAAAAATTATAAAATTGCGTAAAACGTATCAAAAACTAAAAAAATTCTTAATAACTTGAGCTTTGGTTAATAAAACTTGACAAAAACCGTTAATACACAAGGTGCCTACGCATTAATCTAAATTTATTTAACTGAGCACCCCGTGTATTCAATCAGAATTACATATCTATTTACCCCCCCTCGACTCCTATTTGAAAACTTACAATCGTAATGGCCGCTCTTTGTCAGTATGCGCTGTATAAGTTAACTCTCAGGGGGAAGGAGTTTTTGGGAACCCGTAGGGGGAAAATGTGTGTACATAAACACGCACTTAAAAAATTCACATTTATACGCAATAATTCAAAAACAGGTAAAGCCAAGTCGTAGAGCTCGTCAAACTACGTCGATCTGACTATTCAGAAATTGATTTGGGCCACCAGGGCCCCCTAGAGAGCTGTTTGAAATCTCCAACCTACGCAAAAAAAAATACAGTCAATGTAGATCTTTCGAAAAGTTGAGGGGAGTCAGCAATCCTCATTTTGACCTACGGGGCCTCCATATGCCTTAAATCGACGAAAAACAAGTCGTGTGTTTATATACTCGCATTTCCCCCTGGGAGTTAATATGCTCGACTGTTTTCATTTGTGCGTACGAGTTAACTAGCGTGGTTTTTAGAACTTTCGGAATAATTACAACAACCGTGAGACTTGAGAAATTCCTATGCAACGTCAAAAGCAACGTCTAGGTTGCATAATCTCTAATTGAAAAGTCGATTTAGAAAACGTCGATACTTTGGAGTGTATTTAGCTTTAATATAGCTCGGAATCCCTGTTTTCAGCCGTTAATGTGCATACCAACGAAAAAACCGATAGGGCCGAATTTTCCGTGATTAAGTATAATTAGGTGTCGTTATGTAATTAGAATTTTTTTATTTAAGTACGTTCTTTTCAACCTAAAGATACCTTAATACGAGCGCTGAAGTCAACTATTACATCACCACTAAATATCGCGCCTGAAATTTTTTGATCACGGTTTTCTTTATATTCGTCTTAAAAACTCAACCGTATTAAAAATTTTTTGTGTTAATAATATTCATGTAAAAAAATTGATCACCTAAAAAATTTCCGTGTTAAAAATATTCATGTAAAAAAAATCACCTAAAAAATTTTGCGTGTTAAAATGTTTCGTGTTAAAAATTTTCTTGTTAAAAATTTTCGTGTTAAAAATGTTCGTGTTAAAAATTTTCGTTTTAAATAGTTTGTGTTAAAAATTTTCGTGTTAAAAATTTTCGTGTTAAAAAGTTTCGTGTTAAAAATGTTTGTGTTAAAAATTTTCGTTTTAAAATGTTTGTGTTAAAAATTTTCGTGTTAAAAACATGCTAAAAATTTCGTGTTAAAAACAACGTGTCAAAAAAAGTTCTTCTGCCAAAAAGATTAAAATTAAGCGAAAAAATTTGAAAAAACTCAAATTAAGGGACAAAAGTGGACTTTGGTCAAAAAGATCAAACCATTTAAGATCTTTATGTAAGTATAGTAATAACGCTAAAATACCCAAATCTTGGGTTGGAAATATACGGGTTAGCTCGCCATATAAGGGTCGGTTTTTCAAAACACAAACACGACTCCTATTTTCGTTTTTGACTTAACGCGTTATCTTAAGTCGATAGTGCTTGAGATGATCGCAAAAAGTAAACGCGATTGAAAATTACGGTAAAGAAAATGATATAATATTATAAATACTAGATTCGCAGTGTATTTTTTTTATCAAAAGATAGATTTTTGGAGGTCTTATATCATCTTTTTGGGTTTTGTGAAGAAACGGGCACTTTACGCTCTATACGATTTTTAAATTATAACTTTTATGTTTTAATCTAAGTTAACTTTAAAACCAGCGATTTTGTGTTTGTTCAATTTATTTGAATTCAAAGAAGACCAATTTTGACACTTTTTGAATCCCACAGTAGATATTCAAGTATTTTAGAATTTGTTCCAAAACGTTTTTAGCCTCAAAACCTATTAAATAATTTAAACTTACTTTACAGAAATTACTTATTTAATTTAATAAAATTATTATTTTTCGATTTGACACGTATTATTTTATTTATTTGCCTTTATATATTGATCTCATGTTCAAAAATGAAAAAAAAATTCGAATTTTAAATCGAATCATTCGTTTTCAGTGACTAAGAACTGATCAAAAATGGAAATAAAAAGTGATAAAAACTGATTAAAATTCATGAAAACTGACTTAAAAACTGATTGAAACTGATTGAAAGCTGATTTAAACTGATTAAAAATTGATGAAAATTTAGATGAGAAATGATAGAAAAACTAATTTTAATAAAAAAGTGATATAAAAAAGTGAGAAAAAGCTCATAGAAAAAGTCATAGAAGTCTGATAAAACGGATTAAAACGGATCACAACTGAAGTTAACAGTCATGCGCATATTGGGTAGCTAGCTACCCATTTTCACTTTATTTCAAGAGAACGGCTTGGGATAATAAAAAACGGACAACGGATTTGAAATCAAAAAAAAAATTACGTTTTTATATGGAAGAAAAATATTTTTTTTAGAAAATTGTTTTTGCGTTTGGTCCGTGGAGGACAGGGGTTAAGGTTGAAAATCACCCTAGTTAGAGAAGAAGAACAGGGTTTCAAAATAAAATAATAATCAAAAAATCCGTTTATTGTTTGGCGCGAGAGCAAATTGGGTAGCTAGCTACCCCAGATGCGCATGACTGTTAAGTGATATCGTAAGCATAATATGAACTTCATAAAATGGTTTAAAAAATCCTTTTTATAACACTGTAGTTGGAGACAATCNTCGAATATTATATATACATCACCTGCGTCGTTATGTTACGACCCGCTTTTTGGAATTAATGAACTTGGTTTTCCGATTGTTAGACCAAACGCCCTACCCTATTATGGTACCAAAATTCCATTATGTTACCAGTTTTTGCTATTTAATAGTGTTATCATAACAGCGCAAGTAGTGTATATTTTATCGGACTTAATTATATTGAGACTTATGGATATTTATTACAGTGAAAAGCGATTCAAGGCGAACGAAAGGACACAAACGTGAACTTTCTTTTAAAGAAAAATGAATCTAAAAAATGATGGGTTAGTCTAAACGCGGTTTACTGCTACGGAGGCGTGCGTTTTGTTAAAATATTTCTTAAAATTATACACTAAAAATTATGAAAATTTTTTTTGTCATGATAAATATAAATATATTGGTAATATAAATATGAATATATTAATATATAATAAATATTGTTCAATTGTTCTCTCTTAGGAACATTGATTAATTGCAGGGGCGCCCGGGCGCCAAATAAAGGTAGGTTTTGAAAAATACTAAACATACCTTTTGCTGGCGCCCCCTGTACAACAGTTTTAGCCGGGAAATTCTACTCTTAACCATCGTGTATAAATAATGTAAATTTAAAAACTTAATGTGGCGCTCACCTTTTTGTCAACGTATGAGCGTAGGGCTTAAAATTTGATTTAAAATCAATTTTTTTTTTCTTGGTGGAGCATAATTTAATTGTCTTAGAAAAATTGTACTGTTAAGACATACAAGTGTTGTGAAAGAAACTTTTTAATAATTAGACACTTTTTTTTGACAAGATAAGGGTTTAGGCCCTAAAGTTACTTTAGGGGTCAGTTTATTAGAATAAAGTATTAACTATGATCGATTTATTACTGACTCAAACTTTTAGCATTCAGTTGCTAAGTTTTCACGAGATTATTTTTCACCGCGGATACCTTAAAGGTACTTATGTTATCTGTATTACAGGATATTAAAAAATAGTGGATTTTGAATGGAGATTTTGGACTTTTTGCGAAATTTTTTGCAGGAAATATTTTCCTCGGGAAAATTCTATTGCGGGCAGTATTTATCGCAGGAAATCGCTATTGCGAGAAGGCTTCACTTCGGGAACGGTCTTTTCCTGGAACAAATTTTCCAGGAAAAGAGCGTTCCTGCTATAATAATTTCCCGCGAACGCTTCGGCGCCTAAAATAATAATCAAAAAATCCGTTTATTGTTTGGCGCGAGAGCAAATTGGGTAGCTAGCTACCCCAGATGCGCATGACTGTTAAGTGATATCGTAAGCATAATATGAACTTCATAAAATGGTTTAAAAAATCCTTTTTATAACACTGTAGTTGGAGACAATCTGTTGAAGAGAGAATTTCCCAAACTGACACATGTTGATTTCGTACGATTTTGTATTTTTTTCGATTTTCCAGCACCATCTGAAACATGCAACGTGAATGAACAGTATGCTTCAGAAACCGGGAGGTGGCTTTAGATGCATCGTGCAAGTTCAAACAAAAGTTCAGTGAAGTTATTTCACGCGTCCATACAATTTTGAGTTTTAGAAGTTGTGATTATTTTTTTAGAGTTTTTTTTTCTTCTTCTTCTTTGTATTGACGGGCCGGCTGGCCATACTTATGACGCTGTTTTTGCAACCGATCATGTCAACGTTTCAGACCGGCACCGGACGGCATCAACAAATGGCTCAACTCATACCGCCATTTTGCGAAAGAAAACTCAGGTCTAGGGTTAAAACGTGATTTTGAAGTTAAATTTTGCTTCTTTTTAGTTTTTGAACGGAAAAAAAACAAAACAAGAAATGAACCTTTTAAAAATACTTTTATAGTCCCAATACGGACAATTGCTTCCAATACGGACGCTTTTTGTAAAAAATGGCCCTAAAGCAGTCGAAAAATGGACACCCAAATTTGGGCCAAATTTTGGCCAAATCAAAAAACTAAAGCCCGTAGACGTTAAAAGCGAACCGAAAATGACTGGAGGCAATGTAAAAAACAATGTAAAAAACAAAAACTCATTTTCGGTGTCATATTACGACATGTCGCGACACCTAATTGGCCGTAATCTGAAATTCAGACTGATTCACCATCAGCGCTGTTTACGGCATCACCCGAATCAACCAAATAGACACCTCAAAAAGACATTATGCATCTTACGTAGGTTTTCGGTTTGCTTTTAACGTCTACGCGCTTTAACTTTGCAGATCGATAGCGTTCGAAACAAAAATTTTAATGCATCCGTCATTTTGAAAGATTTGTCCGCCCCATTTTTCATTTTGCCAAAAACCTCTTCTAGGTGGACAGATGACCCAAAAATTTTTTTAATAAAATGACCATCCAAGATCTTGTTTTATATCAGAGAACATTTTTTCACAAAAAAATTAACCTATGACCTCCCTGGACCACCCAAGTGGTCGATTTTACCAGTTGAATTTTTTTTTCGATTTTACCCTTTTTTATTATATGGACGCTATTTTCGAGGATTGAAATCGTCCGTATTGGAGGTAAGGACTGTATATAGTTGACTGTCACTCAGAAATGTTCAAAACATTCTCAAGATATTGGGATACCTACTGTATAAGTAAGTCATAGAGGCTAAAATATGTCATCGAGTTTGATAATATTTTTTTTTGTAATCGTATAGCGGGGACACCCTACGGAAATTGTTAACGGATAGAAGCGTATAATGTGAAACTTTTGTGGGCCACTAGAATTTCTCATTGACGTCCGCACGATCCTAAACGCAAACGTTCGACGAAAGAAAAAAATGAACTTAGATATATCGATAGAGGGTCGATAAGATAAGATAATTTTACGCAAAAGCAAAATAAATATTTTCTTTCTTTTCCAAAGTTGATTCAATTTTAACATCAAAACAAAAAGTCACCGATCGGATCTATGCCCGATTTTGCCGCCGTCAAGAGGTTTTTAGCAAAATCGAAATGGAATATTTTTGAGGAAAATGTATGTATGTAACTCATACTTTCAATTTTTTTACGGAACTTTTTAAATACTATTAATATTTCAACTCTAGGGGGTCACATGTGTTCATATAACCCGTTGGGGACACTGTGTGACGATCGTTCCATAAACTCATTATGGCCGTTTTTTAAGCACGAAATTATTAACAAATACTTTTTGACCTATAAGTTGGTGCGCCAACAACGTAACGGGTTTTGACCTATTTTTTCACCTGGCACACAACGCCACGGTGCGCCCACAACGCAACGGTTTGCTCACAACGCAACGCTTTTTGGAATGTGAAAGCGTTGCGTTGTGAGCGCGTTTACTGTATAAGGAGTATTTTTACCACAAAAGCCTCCAAATTGGAAAAAAAGCGTCCGTATTGAGCGTAAGGGCTGTATTGCGACAAAAAATTATGGACGCACGGGTGCCCAACTTGTGTGCATGAAATTTTACCGTGCATCACATTTCCCATCGATTATGTATTATGTATTTATTCCCTGCAAATCTGAGTTTTGAAAAACGGACAAAAAAACTGTGCAAAATGGAACACATTGATTGATAGTCTTGATAAGATAACAGCAAAAAAGAACCGATGTGATTTCAGTTAAGAGTGCGGCACACGTTCCCCTGANTGACCTATTTTTTCACCTGGCACACAACGCCACGGTTTGCTTACAACGCAACGCTTTTTGGGATGTGAAAGCGTTGCGTTGTGAGCGCGTTCACTGTATAAGGAGTATTTTTACAAAAAAAGCCCCCAAATTGGAAAAAAAGCGTACGTATTGAGCATAAGAGCTGTATTGCGACAAAAAAAATTATGGACGCACAGGTGCCCAACTTCTGTGCATGCAATTTTACCGTGCATCACATTTCCCATCGATTATGTATTATGTATTTATTCCCTGCAAATCTGAGTTTTGAAAAACGGACAAAAAAAACTGTGCAAAATGGAACACATTGATTGATAGTCTTGATAAGATAACAGCAAAAAAAAACCGATGTGATTTCAGTTAAGAGTGCGGCACACGTTCCCCTGACATTGTTCAATACTCTAAACTAATTGCCAGTTAATAAATATCCCGAGCTTGTCATCGCACTTCCTTGGCGACACCGAAATGTATCTCGATTGACGGAAAAAAGATTCGGGCATCGAATAATAAATTATGTGCTCGAATTTTTTTTTTTTTTTTGCATTTTTTGATGATTTTTTTTGTCACAGATTTGCAATTAGAAACGCGCGCCACACAGAGATGAAATCAAATCCAGCGTTGCACCAACGTTGCGTTTTTGGTGATAAAATCAGTTTAAGTTTCATTTTCACGGGAAAAAATGGTGGTCTAAGTTCCGAAAAGCATTTTTTTTTGTTCTTACTCATTTGCTCGTGAAAAAATCACATTTTGAACTTTTTGCAGACGCCAAAAGTTAGACCTTACCGGGTTCAAACTGTAGATATAAACCGGTCAAAACTCTTTCACTGAAATCACCTATAGGCTATAGCTTTACGTATTTTGCGATTTTATTGCTTAAAAGTACATCACCTGCGCCGTCATGTTGCACCCCAGTATCTCTATTTTTTGGTACGATATCTAACAATTTTTTGAAAGAAAATACACCACCTAACCATTTGACTTAACACATTTTTTTNTGAAATCAAATCCAGCGTTGCACCAACGTTGCGTTTTTGGTGATAAAATCAGTTAAAGTTTCATTTTCACGAAAAAAAAATGGTGGTCTAAGTTCCGAAAAGCATTTTTTTTTGTTCTTACTCATTTGCTCGTGAAAAAATCACATTTTGAACTTTTTGCAGACGCCAAAAGTTAGACCTTACCGGGTTCAAACTGTAGATATAAACCGGTCAAAACTCTTTCACTCAAATCACCTAGGCTATAGCTTTACGTATTTTGCGATTTTATTGCTTAAAAGTACATCACCTGCGCCGTCATGTTGCATCCCAGTATCGTTTTTATTTTGGTAGGATATATCTAACAAATTTTTGAAAGAAAATCTCCAAGGTAAACCATATTTTTATGTTAACCGAAACACTGTACTGTTATCTTGCAACTTTTCTCCCGGTAGTTACGGTACCTTGGATTTGTATCGACTAATAGCTATGGAAGATAACGCCACACTGCTTAAGGGTTTATCCGGCCACTTTTCCCGGTCATTGGTTTATTCGGCCACTTTGTTTTTCAAAAATGTTCTAGATTGCCCGTCCCCGCATCCGGTCCGCCTCTCATTGAATAATAGTGGTCTCAATAACCATATCACATGGACCATGTGGTATTGCGTAATTCCCCTAGGGTTTATGCAACCACTTCTTTGCACATTATTTTAGATTTCCGACCTACTGCAGGTTTATTTGACCAGTTTGGAAAATTTGGTACTTCGCAAATCGCAATCTTCTTTTTTTTAATAAAATTGAAAGATAAATGCACAGTTGGTTTAAATGAGCATGTACAATGTACACTAATATGAATAAATTTGATTTTTAATGAAAACCTCCCCAAAATGACGTTATCATTTTCTGGAATACAGCGTATATTACATAAAATAAGTCAAAAGTGACGTTTGGTTACATTCATAATCCATCATGATACCTTATTGTACATTTGATCCATTAGACTTCTAATAATGATTTTTCGGGTACGTTTTAAATTAAATAATCGACAAAGCGGTGCCATCTAAAGCCGCCCGGAATTTTATACGGAACTTGGTGAAATTAATTAACCAGATTCATCAAATTTGACGGTGATTTTTTTTTTTGACGTTCCAATCAGTTTTTGCCTTTTGTAAAGCTGTGTGAAATGCATAAAATACCGGTTCATTTAAAAATCCAGATATTAGAATTTAAAAAGTGTTTTTTTTGCTAATTATTTCTAATATGAACACAAAAAAAGTGATCAAATAATTAGACCAGGATAAAAATTGAGTTTGACGACTAAATTTGAATTAACCGTAGATTATACATTTATGTAATAGCGGCACCGATTGAAATAGGGCAAATATAATTGAAGATAAAGTCTTATGTCAAATTCATAATGATTTAACAATATTTAAACTGAGCATATAAATGAATTGAAGTTTGAAAAACACGTCAAGTATGGGATAACCTTAGTTAGCACTACAATTTTTTAATTTTCTGTGTAATATTGGTGTTAAAAATTCAATGTTAAAAGTATTATCTTATTTATTATTATTATTTTTATAGAAAGCGTGTTAACATTGCGTATTTAAAAATACAGGACCCACTTTAGGAAGAATTTCAAGAAAATAATAAATCTGAATAGATCTGAATATAAATGTAATATCGCAGTGATTTTCAAATGCGAAAAAAATAAATAATGTTACCACTTTTTGGTAACGTTTGACAGCGCGTCTGAGGCCTAAATGGCCTTTTCCTTGGTCCTTTTTCCTTCTTTAAAAATATTTTGGTATAAGTAATACAAAAATATTTTAAAAGAAAGTAAGGGACCAATGAAAAGGCCACATAGGCCTCAGCCACGCTGTCAAACAACGTTACCAAAAAGTGGTAACATTATTCATTTTTTTCGCGTTTGAAAATCAATGCGATACACTCACGATTATACGGTATTGGATATTTTATGAAATATAACGATACTTTTTTTTGAATTGAAAAACAAAAATAATAATGATACAATTTGTGAAAGTTTTACAAAATTGGGTCGTCATGGAAACAAAGTTGATTGTTGTTTCTAATTGGTACATTAACTTTGAATTGGCACATGAAATGTTTACAAAAATGTTTTTCATTAATAATGAAAATAAAAAATTAATGAAAAAAGATGTGTTCAAATTCAAATTTAATTGTTTTGAAAATTATTAAATAATTATACAAAGTTGAAGAATATTAATAATTGAAGTCGGCAGATGTGAACTTTGTCAGACCAAACTCTACAATTGGTTCATTTAGCGGTTCTCCGGTTTTCCACTTTTTGCTTCGGAAGTCGTAAACCTCCGTTGAATCCAGTGCTTCGTTTCCGTCCCATCCACCGATAACTAGCAGGGAGTTGTTGAAGACTGCCAACCCGTGATGACTTCTTGGGACTTCCATTGGCTCAACGATCGACCAAGTGGAACTTTGAATGTCGAATAGTTCCACACTTGAAAGATATTCACCATCATATCCTCCAGCGACGTATATATGTTGTCCGTGTATCGCAGCACGAGCTCCGGATCTCTCTTCGTTCATCGGTTCAATCTTCTCCCATTTGTTCGATTTTGGTGAATATCTTTCCACGCTTTTCTTAGGTTCTCCATTTCCAAATCCGCCAATTACATAAACCTTCCCATTTGAATCTGTAACCGAACAAGCCCCATACCGCTCCTCGTTCATTTCTGCCACCATTTTCCACTCGTTCTTTATCGGATCGTATTTCTCCGTTGTCTTCAAATCTTTCTTCGTTCATCGGTTCAATCTTCTCCCATTTGTTCGATTTTGGTGAATATCTTTCCACGCTTTTCTTAGGTTCTCCATTTCCAAATCCGCCAATTAC
>SCLG01000299.1:74054-104461 GCA_004367875.1 Oikopleura albicans | reverse complement strand
CCGTTTCTTACTGCGACATCCGATTGGCTATTTCATTTTTTTATTCGAACCGTCACGAGTCAGCGCACATTTGGTCCAGGCATGGTGAAAATCAAACTGTTACCAGAAAGTGACGAAAAACGCCTTTAAATTTTTGATTGCGAAAAAAGGGGCCAAAAAACGCCAAAATCGGGCGCACTCTGACACCGATTGCAAAAATTTTGAAAAAACAATTTTTGTTTTACTAAAATTCATATACCCCTCAAAGGCCGTAAGAAATCCTCAGCCAAGACAAACAGTAACTTTTCCGCGTAATTTAGAAACGGCAAAGAAGTGAAAGGGGTCGGGATACAAATTTGTATTCCGGTGGAGAACACGGGTTAAATTGACCGAAAATGATTGTAAACCGGGCTTAATCAAAAATCCCTGAAATAGGGGTCTACTCAAATTTTATGAAGAACAATATAAAACATACAATGAAACTGTGTTTTTGGAAAAACCTCAGTAGTAGTATATCAAAAAGTTAAACTTCGTAATTAAAAAGTCATTTTAAACTTATTTCAGGGTTATTCGATGGGAGAATTCTGAAAAGCTAATTCCATGCTACGCGTGACGCGTTGGACGAACGGGCCAATAAAGGCTGCGCATGGAATTCGCTTACGAGCTGCCGCGCCGTAGGTGAGTGTATATTTTTGCTCATAGTAATTTAAAAGAAAAAAATCATTGCAACACACAATTTTTAACCCGCGAACAAAAATTTTGACGTTTTGTTTCAGATTCGGTAACAGAATAATGTAATTTCAAAAAACTTTGATCAGTGCGTTCATATTTTAAAACGTCACCACTTATATCAAAGATCATGAGAGATTAACGCAGCCGTCTTGTTAAAATAAAGATATCGTCGTACATTGGTTGAAACACGTAAATTTAGGCCGAATTTTTTTTTCTATTATTTTTTCAGCTCAACTTTATTTTATTGGAAGGCACTGTTCGAAACTTATTGAATTAATCTTTGCTTAAAATAGCTCTATTATATTCCATGAAATAATTGGGTACTTTTCATTCAACTCTTAGGATTAAACGCTTTAACTCCTAGGGGGAAGTGTGTGTATATAGACACGCGGGTTATTTTTTTCGTCAATTTCAAGCATTTAGAGGCCCCGTAGGGCGAAATGGGTATTGCTGACCCCCCTCAACTTTTCGAGAAAATTCGATTGAGGGTGTTTTTTTGCGTAGGTTGGAGATTTCAAACAGCTCTCTGGGGGCTCTGGATTCTGTGGCCTTAGACACACAACGTGGATGTTTGTCCGAACTTTCGATGAGCCATGTCGGTTACTATCGAAAAATTCTAGACTAATTTTAGAAAAGCGTCATGTTATTGCAGTTCATTTGAAGTTTCCCAACAAAATTGTCACGATCTCGCATTTCACTTGAAATGTCCGAAAAAGTGTCACGATCTCGCATTTCACTTCAAATCTTCAAAAAAGTGTCCCATTCTTGCACTTTAGTTAAAATCAAAAAAAATGTCAACATCTCGCATTTAACTTCAAATCTCCCAAAAAAGTTTCACGGTCTAGCATTTCACTTTCAATCTTCCAAAAAAGTGTCACGATCGCGCATTTCACTTGAAATCTCGATAGTTTCCCGTTTTCACTTTACTTAAAATCTCCAAAAATAAAGTGTCAATATTTCGCATTTTACTTCAAATCTTCCAAAAAAGTTAAACGTTTTCAGACAATTTCCAAAAAAGAATACGTTGTTCGTCCAATTATCTATTAGATAATTAAAGTGTCACGTTCTCGCAAATATCGACCATTTTCCCAAAAGTGTCACAACCCCGTCAGATTCTTGCACAACTGCATCAAATATAACAATTCCGTTTGAAAAGGCCACTTTTTTCACAGATCGTCCTTCCATTTTCAAATTGATAATTTATTGCGTTTTTTACGTGTTGGTTATCACGTATTCTATCTAACGTGTAATAAAGCCATTATTCAGGCGTGGAATATCCAACGGCGGTGGGCGATTAAATACAAAGTGGTGGCTGAACGTGTTGGGCAACTCAACGTCTTCAGGAACTTCCGCAATAATGCATAATGAATTTTAATGCAGGTTTTCTATAGGGAATTTGCTTATCGCTCACTCACCAACAGTTAACCGCGTTTAGGTACATGCAATCTGCCGAAAATGGCATTTTTTGTTCAGTTTCGGGGAAAAAAAGAACTTTGGCTCTTCGGAGTCAGGCTTGACGTCGCAATTGATAAGATTCGTAATAGCTGAATTCAAACAGAATTTTCGACATAAAAAATTGTAGTTGTTTTAATTAAATAAATTTTAAATCTTATTTGAATTTAAAAAGTTGTTTAGACAAAAGGAAAGCGTTAACATAATAAGTAAGCCTTAAAATAGTAAGAAACTACAACACCACGTCCGCAGTAATCTTGCCACGTGCGCAGTAATCTTGCCGAAACATTATACACCGGCCCATTATGTCACCGGGTGCGCATTTATCGGGCGGGTTTGTGCTGTTATCGGGCACCCTTCGCTGTTATCGGGCGGTTTTTTGCATATTTTTACTTATTCCGCTTCCGCCCTGAGCAGTTATCGAGCGCCCGATTAAGTTTTTTTGTCGCGAAACCCGCCCGATAACTGCGCACCCCGTGTATTTTGTCATTTTTTTTGTAATATTTCATCTGTTTTGCGCAAGCAATTATCTTGCAGAAATGTTATATTACGTCATTTAACATAAAAGAAAACTGTTAACATAAAGGAAAACTGTTAACATAAAAGAAAACTGTTAACATAAAAAAACTTTTAACATAAAAAAACTGTTAACATAAAAGTAAATTGTTAACATAAAAGTAAATTGTTAACATAAAATGAAACTGTTAATATTACCAGAAACTCGTAAAATCAGTGGGAAGTAGATGTAGAAAATAGGAGGACTTTATATTCTGATAAAAGTTACCTTAAAATTTATTTGGGAGGGCGCCGGGCGGTCAAGTTCACAGTTTTTTGACAATCATATCAAAAAACAATTAACCAAAAAAGTTGTATCATCGATATTTACTCAGAAGATTCAGAGCATCGGTCACGGCAAACGTCAACTTTAATCATCTTCTTTCGAATACAATATTTGAATTCGAAAACTGAATAAAAAAAACCGTCGGATCCAATCATTAATTCATACTAATAATAAAAAGAGAACAAAATACACATTTACTTCGTTATATCAAGTACAAAAGATGTACCCATCTTTGGCCAAAAATACATTTGATGAAAAAAATTCAATTTCTGATTTCGGCGCAATAATCCGCCACCCACGATTATCAAACAGTTTCAAGCAGCGAGTGGTTGTAAGTTTTTCTTGTTGTTTTTGAAAAATGTACTAGAGCAAAGTTTTAATTTATAATACAGTTGGTGTGGTAAGGAGTTGACACTATCGTTTCCAATTTTTTCGTCAAAAATTGTCAACTCGTTTTAAACTGTCACTTCGTTCCGTCACGTTTGCCCATTTTTTGCCTATTTCGGCCTAAAAAACCCAAAAAATGTCACTTCGTTCCAAACTGTCAACTTGTTACGTGTCAACTTGTTACGTGTCAACTTGTTACCATACCAACTGAACTTGCCTCTGAATGTGTTTTTATCACGAGGGTTCGAATATCAATCTTACAAAAAAACTTACAAAGTAAATAATTTATCGGTTTTTGGGATAAATAGTTTGATAACTACCGGTTTTGCGACAATTCGGTAATTTATGTTTTTTACCATTTTTGTAATTCTTTATTTTTAAACAATTTTTTTGAAATTGGCGGTTTTCAGATTTTTTTAGAAATTACGGTCCATGATTTACGTGTTATTGAACATTGTTGATGAAATAATCAATTTTTTTAAGGTATATCAATTTTTATCAATTTCTCCGACTTGAACTTTTGATTTCACAAGAAAATAGATTTTTATCAAAACATAAATGGTTTTGGACAACACACATCTTGCTTACAAAAAAATGACAAATTTGTTATCTATATCTTTTCACGTCAGATGTTAAAGTATTAACCCGCTGATTACAATTTGAACAAAATTGATTTTCACCACCTGACCGGGTTAGGGCTAATAAGCAATTTAGACTGGCAGGTGAATGAAATAATCGGCAGATGTAAAAAATTCATCCGAAAATTTATAAAATATCTTTGCAACGAAAAATATCGTTTATAAACATTTCCAGAGAAACAAAAAAAAACATTTTTTTTGAACAATTGAGTCGTTTTAAAAATAGAAATTTAATAAAAGTACAATGGACATAAAATGGATCGAGATTATCAAGGTTTGTTAAATTATGAAAGAAGGCAACAACAATTTTAGGCACAACTTGGGGCGCCTAATGCAATTTGCCATGTTAACTCTTACGCGCTATTGAGCCCAATATTGACCTCACGATCGAAAATCAATAACCAGGGGTAGTTTAACTTTGGAATACCGCTTTTTGGGACTTGTTTTTAAAGGCCAATTTCGTGACGCTTTTATTCCAAAAAAAAATGAATTCCAATTCTGGGACCCAAGGCCTCTTCCAGGGGTGTTTTAGATATCAAATGAAACAAAAATCTAGTTCCGATAAAAACGGGACGTTGAGTGAAAATAAGAAAATGTTTCGAAATTAAAATAGTTTTTTATATAAGTTTTCTTCGTTATGCTACATAAATGATACAAAATATATTTCTTATCTATATAATATCTCGCTGTTATGAAAAATATCATATTCAAAATAAGCCAAATCGACACACACCGTCGTGTCCCACAAAAAATATTTCTATACAGAGAATTAGCTGCTTTACTTATTTTTCGTCGAGTTCTTTTGTTGCCCTTTAATGACATTTTTGTATTTATGTTAAAAAGGCTGTATACTTACTGTACTGAAAAAGCCCAATTACTATTTTACAACACAAAATGCTAGAAACACTATGTGTGCTAAAATTACTATTTTATGAATAATTCTGAAAGTCTTAGTTTTCTTAAATCAAGTGGTTTCTAACTGAAAATAACACTTTAAAACTGGGCCACTTTAGCCATCTTCGCAACAACAAAAGAGATTTGCGAATGAAGGTTTGTCAAAATACTTTTATTGGGAAGTTTTACACAGTTTTCGAACTTTTGCGCTCCTTTCATTCTTTTAATTTTCCAGAAAATTTTTTTTTTTAATTTTCCAGAAAATTTTATTTTTTAATTTTCCAGAAAATGTTTTTTTTTAATTTTCCAGAACATTTTATTTTTTGATTTTCCAGAAAATTTTATTTTTTTTTTAATTTCCAGAAAGTTTTATTTTTTCAATTTCCCGAAAGCGTTTTTTTTTTCAAAAAAAATTTTTTTTATTTTCCAGAAAACTTTTCTTCGGAATTTTTTCAAGTATTTTTTTTTTATTTTCTATAAAACGTTTTTGTTTCCCGAAAAATGTTTTTTTTTGACAGAATTTTTTTTTTTAATTTTCCCGAAAAAATTGTATTCCGCAAATTGTTTTTTAATGTTTTTTTTAATTTTCGCGAAAAAATGTTTTTTTAAATTTTCCACACAATATTTTTTATTTATTTTTGTCAGAAAATGTTTTTTAGAGAGCAACTTTTGACAATTGTAACATCTTCGTTTTCGATTTCCAAATTTTTATTTTTTTATTGAATCAATTTTCTACCGTATGAGTCACAAACCATTGTTCGTAACTGACTGCAAAAGCAAGCGTGAAAGGCCGTTGAATGAGTTCATGTTCAATTTATACAAACAAGAATAATTGGAAATTGGAAACAACATGTTCAAAAATAAAAAATCTCATTTTGAAAGAACATAGTGTACTTGTGTATTAGATAATAACTCATCGAACAATCGAAGATGAAAAAATAAACTCAAGTTGAGACGATTAGGAAAAATATGAGTTGCCAAAAACTAAGGTGAGTACCCAAAAACTAAGGTAGCTACAAGTAAGAATCGTATCATTTTCATACAGTTGTATCGCCCATAGCCTATGGGCCATAGGCTATATCTTGACAGGTTATGGGCCATAGGCTATATCTTGACAGGTTATGGCCCCTATGACTTAGATTTTGCTGAAAATTGCTCAATATGGTTCTCAGGGTCAACATAAGTAAGAAAAAAATGAGCTGTGCTGGGCTGTCCTCTCGGGCTCGAAAAAACATTCGAGCTCGGCTGTGGTCTCAAGCTCAAAGATAAAAATGAGCTGCGCACGGCTGTGTTTTCGGGAAGGAAAAAAAATGAGCTGCGTTCGGCTGTGCTCTCCAGCTAAAACATAAAAATGAGCTGCGCTCGGCTGTGCTCTCCAGCTCAAGCATAAAAATGAGCTGTAGAATTAAGGAGTTTTTGAAAAAAAAATCATAGCTTCAATATTTCCGCGTCTCACCATGCAATTTTAGGTTGTTCAGTTGAAAATATTACGTATGATACATGCAGTGGGTGCTCCCATATCTTGAAAAATATTAGAGGGATCAATTGGTACTGAAGCTCCATTCATAATATGCTTCCTTTGGAAAAAATCTTTTTTTGGTATTAATGTTTATTTTGGTACAGAAGCATCAGTTAGTAGACAGACAGTACCAATTGAAGCTTTATTACCGCAAAACCCATTAGTACCACAAGACGCATTAGTACAAAAAGAACCCATTTTAACCCTCAAACGAGCGCCCGAACAAAAAGAAACGNAACATTTTATTTTTTGATTTTCTAGAAAACTTTATTTTTTTTTAATTTCCAGAAAGTTTTATTTTTTCAATTCCCGAAAGCGTTTTTTTTTTCAAAAAAATATTTTTTTATTCTCCAGAAAACTTTTCTTCGGAATTTTTTAAGTAGTTTTTTTTTATTTTCTATAAAACGTTTTTGTTTCCCGAAAAATGTTTTTATTTTTGACAGAATTTTTTTTTTATTTTTCCCGAAAAAATTTTATTCCGCAAATTGTTTTTTAATGTTTTTTTTAATTTTCGCGAAAAAATGTTTTTTTTAATTTTCCACACAATATTTTTTATTTATTTTTGTCAGAAAACGTTTTTTAGACAGCAACTTTTGACAATTGTAACATCTTCGTTTTCGATTTCCAAATATTTATTTTTTATTGAATCAGTTTTTTCACCGTATGAGTCACAAACCATTGTTCGTAACTGACTGCAAAAAAGCGTGAAAGGCCGTTGAATGAGTTCATGTTCAATTTATACAAACAAGAATAATTGGAAATTGGAAACAAGATGTTCAATAGGAAAAATTCTCATTTTGAAAGAACATAGTGTACTTGTGTATTCGATAATAAGTTATTATTAATAACTAAATTAATAACTAAATTAAGTTATTATTAATAACTCATCGAACAATCGAAGATGAAAAAATAAACTCAAGTTGAGACGATTAAGAAAAAATATGAGTTGTCAAAAACTAAGGTGAGTAGCTACAAGAAAGAATCGTATCATTTTCATACAGTCGTATCGCCCATAGCCTATGGGCCCATAGCCTATGGGCCATAGGCTATATCTTGACAGGTTATGGCCCCTATGACTGGTATCTTCAAACACGATTTTCATAGTACTTAGATTTTGCTGAAAATTGGTCAATATGGTTCTCAGGGTCAGCATAAGTAAGAAAAAAATGAGCTGTGCTGGGCTGTCCTCTCGGGCTCAAAGATAAAAATGAGCTGCGCTCGGCTGTGTTCTCGGGACGAAAAAAAAATTTAGCTGCGCTCTCCAGCTCTGCTGTGCTCTCCAGCTCAAACATAAAAATGAGCTGTAGAATTAAGGAGTTTTTGAAAAAAAAATTCATAGCTTCAATATTTCCGCGTCTCACCATGCAATTTCAGGTTGTTCAGTTGAAAATATCACGTTAGGTACATGCAGTGGGTGTTCCCATATCTTGAAAAATATTAGAGGGATCAATTGGTACTGAAGCTCCATTCATAATATGCTTCCTCTGGAAAAATCGTTTTTTTTTTTGGTATTAATGTTTATTTTGGTACAGAAGCATCAGTTAGTAGACAGACAGTACCAATTGAAGCTTTATTACCGCAAAACCCATTAGTACCACAAGACGCATTAGTACAAAAAGAACCCATTTTAACCCTCAAACGAGCGCCCGAACAAAAAGAAACGCTCTTCGCTGACCCTATGTCAAAAAAGCGAGCAAGGTGAGTCATGCCCGTGAATAGGGCTGTTATTTCTAGCGGGGTTTTTGCGCACTTCAACAAACTTCGGAACCATTCATGCATGTCAAAGCTGTATGCCAAGTCAATATAGTTGCGTCTCAATTTAGAAAAAATCGTTTTTTTTTTCTTANATATTAGAGGGATCAATTGGTACTGAAGCTCCATTCATAATATGCTTCCTTTGGAAAAAATCTTTTTTTGGTATTAATGTTTATTTTGGTACAGAAGCATCAGTTAGTAGACAGACAGTACCAATTGAAGCTTTATTACCGCAAAACCCATTAGTACCACAAGACGCATTAGTACAAAAATAACCCATTTTAACCCTCAAACGAGCGCCCAAACAAAAAGGAACGCTCTTCGCTGACCCTATGTCAAAAAACGAGCAAGGTGCGTCATGCCCGTGAATAGGGCTGTTATTTCTAGCGGGGTTTTTGCGCACTTCAACAAACTTCGGAACCATTCATGCATGTCAAAGCTGTATGCCAAGTCAATATAGTTGCGTCTCAATTTAGAAAAAATCGTTTTTTTTCTTATATTTTTTCAATCATGACAAGAACACAGAGATCACGGACTACCTAGATAAAAAAAAAGTTACAGTTTTCTATATGGTATGCTTGTTTGAATGATAATTATTACAGTCTGTCTTTTTATTGGATAATTGATATAAAATCCGATAGCTTCGAACGGGCGCCGCATAAATTTTTTAACAACCAGGGATAGTCCCTGCTATCAAAGCTAAACGATTTGTTGCTCAAAAAATCGTAACGTTTTGTGGCCATGATGTCATTTCGTAACCCTTGTGTGCCATTTTAAGCGTTAAATGTATTTTAAATGTATTATGCCATGAATAGCCTATGGGGCTTAACGTTTTAGGATTAGGGACTGTAGATCTAATTCGCAGACTTTATTTACGTTTATGTTTTTTGTTTTGCAATCAAGGAAGTTTTATATTTTTTCCGAAGCTGTTTTCAAGCTTAATTTGATACTATTTCAACATAACTGAATAAAAAATAAATTCTAACCCGGGGATTTAAAATGAGAAATGATGGATTAAACTGCTCATTGAATAAAAAGAGAAAACGCTATTGATTTTAGCCAGTTCATACTGGCTTTAGAAACTTAGTCTTGCGCAATTAGTAGTTGATTTTATTGATAAGTGGGAAAACTGTTCCTGTATCGTCCGCACAATCCTCCAGAGATTTCAAATATGATTACGCCGACAAGATTTATCATATAATGACTCTAAGTTTTTTTTAGTTTTGGAAAATTTGATAAAATACACCACGTAACCGTTTGAAATAATATCATTTGAAATCACTGTTCGCATTTGAAATAACAAATCGCGTGAGAAATAACACTTTATATGCCCAAAAGTCTTCAACGTTTACGCCTACGCACTAGTTAAAAACTTTTCGAAAACCGAAATTTTCACTCCGACCAACCAAAATGGAATCCAAATTCGGATTCCACGCACAAAAATAGACCAGACCGCCGATTTTGAGAACCCCGGTTCTTGTACGCGGAATTTGTTGTTTTCAAAATGGTGTATGCGGACAGCCTACGCACTACCCATTTGAAACATTTGGTATGTGAAATATAAATTTTCATTTTAAATAACACGTTCCTTAAAAAATGTTATTTCAAATGGTAAAGTGTAATGATACAAATGCGTTACAAATGCTAATGCGGACAAATGTCCCCAATAGGCGTTCTAGGTTCGAACCCTTCACTCAGAAAAGTTCAAATGTGTCATGCTTCATTCTACGAATCACCAACAATGTTTTTCTCTTTTTCTATTTTGCCTGTTTTCCCCGGGGAATCAACGGTATCGAATTAAAAATGCAGTATTTGACTCTTCTGACGAGCTAAAGATATTTGTCTGAAAAAAAACATATAAATGTAAACTATTTTTTTTTATTTTAGAAACAAATCAGCATGAGTAAAAGTACCGGCCAAATAAAGCCGAACCGGTTTCAGCGAGTCGTAATTGCCGTCGCCTTACCCGACGGCCACAATTATGTCCAGAAAAAGTCATGGAATCAACCCCTGAATCAATTTTCGTCCAAAACTGCCCGCACACAGAGAGACGACGACGTTTTAAACGAAGACGGATATGTACGCCCGGAAGCCAAAAATAAAAGCTTTTACCAGCTTTATCTGTCCTTTCCATTCTTTATGCTTTTGTCGACAATTGCCCAGGTAAATTATATGCGGCATAAGGTCGGCTTAGAGTGAATTCGATCAATATAAGAGAAAAAACAAAATTAACAAATTGTCGAATCGCTGAATTAATAGGTCTCAACGCTGATTGGCTAACGCTATGATTAATTTCTCTTAGCGGGCAATTTAGTCGCATTTAGTTTTAATTAAATATAATATTTAATTTGTGATTTTCAGAATATTGATCGAATTCACTCCAAACTCACCTTATAATATGCTTGTTTTGTACGATAAAATCGTTGCTTTATCACTTATAAATTATAAGTAATAAATGGAGTTCCCAATGTAGAAAATTTTAAAGCTATTTAGAAATTACAGTCCTTACTCTCAACACGGAAGCACTCAATACGGCCGCTTTTCGTGAAAAAACGTCCCCAAAGCAGTCAAAAACTGGACACTTTATGACAACTCCCCCCAATACGGACGCTATTTTCGAGAATAAAAAACGTCCGTATTGGACGTAAGGACTGTATATGATACCAAGTACTTAAAATGGGGAACCGACAATTAATATTCATAAATTTAGATTTCTGTTTTCATTTATTTTTATACGGGCGATCGGTGCGATGATTGTAACATAAACCGCATCAATTCGGCCACAATGAACTCGGTGCTACTGGTTAAACCAAAATCCCAAATGAAAAACGAACTTTGGCGATTATTCACGTATCAATTTGTTCATGCCGGATGGGAGCATTTATTTGGAAACTGTTTAATGCAACTGCTCGTCGGCTTACCCCTTGAAATGGCGCATGGGTGGTTTCGCGTCGGGCTCATTTATAGGTTTGTAGTAAAATTCTGGAAAATTTTAGAAATTTTAAAATACGCTGTTTAACCATTTTTGTACTAATAGCGCTGTATTAAAAAAATTATAGGAAAAAAAAACAAAATATGTAATTAACTTATTAAGGGGAGGGGGTAAACTTGAGCTTGCCACATTTTTTGGCGCGCGAAAATCTTGCCACTTTTCTATTCGAATTCCATTTTTATTATAGCAAAATATTTTGTTAGAATCTTGTGGGCGAATCTTTGGACGAAATTTGTGCAAAAATCTTTTGACAAAATTTGTGGAAAATCTTGTGGCAATTTTTTTGGACAAAATCTTGTGGTAATATTTTTGAAAAAATCTTGTGGCATTTTTTTTTGACAAAATCTTGTGGCAAATTTTTTGAGTAAATCATGACTCAATATAGTTCGACAGAATCTTGTGGCACAATTCTGTGGTAATCGATCTTTGTCAAAATTTCGTAACAAACTATTTTACCGTAATTTTTTTTTCTGCTAACCACCAAAAAATATATTTTTTAGCGTGGGTGTGATCGTGGGCGGTTGTACCGATCTAGTCGTGACTCCTCGAATCGGTCTCGTTGGAGCTTCAGGCGGCGTCTATGCTTTGCTCATGGCATTTTTGGCGAATATTGTTATTAATTTTGATGTGATGACACTGTACGGAAAAGTGTTGCGAATTATTCCGATTAGCGTTTTTTTGGCTGGCGACATATGGTCTGCGGTTTGGCGTGCAATGCAGGGAAATAATAGCGTGTCGTGGGCCGCACACCTTGGAGGTAATATTTTCAAATGCCGACATTAAAGTATATGTATATGTAAATCATATTCTTCATGATAAGCGAATGAATAAGAAGTTACAGGGGAGGCTTAACAAGAGACGGTTTGCTGAACCGTCCCATATTATGCACATGTCACTCATTGAAGCAACCCCATGTGAAATGGGCCATGTCTTTTGTCTAATAATCTTGTATGTCACATACAGTATGTGTGAGCCCATCAAATGCGCCTTCAACCGACCACCCGTAACCCGGCCAAAAACCCGTTAGCCGTCCAGTTTTTGAAAAGGTTCAATGGCCAGTTAACGGCGCATCCTCTCACTTATTTACTTGAAAAAAACAAAATTTAAGGGTACCCTTATACTTGTTTTTGTGATGTATTACACAAATTTTAAAACGCTTGAACATATTATTTCGTAGAAAACTTATCTAGCATTAGATGGAAGAAAACGTACCTGGTCCCTTATTTGGACCACTATTTTTTCGAATAAAAAGTGTTCCTTATTTAGCACGGTCGTCCCTTATAATGCCCTCACGCTCAATGAACTGTTTTAAACTAAGTTCATATCAAAAGCTCTAACCAAATATTTTTAGGTGGATTGACTGGCTTTACCTTGGGTATATTCCTACTGAAAAACTTCATGACAAAGCACTGGGAAAAGAAGTGCCAACTGGCGTCATTTGTGTTGTTTGTTGTTCTTTTACTGCTCATTGCTATTCTTCTCATTACATTAGATGCCTACCAAGCCTGAAGATCAAATACTCCAAAATCGGCAAAAATATAATTATTGTTAATAAGGATATTTCGATAAAAAAAGGAACTTCTATGGCCCTGGGATTATAGACTATGGGTCGAAATTCGGGGAAAAGTTTNGAGGCTTAAGAAGAGACGGTTTGCTGAAAACCGTCCCTCATTATGTCCCTGTCCCATATTATGCACCTGTCCCTCACTAAAGCAAGTTGATTCAAGCAACCCCAGGTCTTTTGTCTAATAATTTTGTATGTCAAATACAGGATGTGCGGGCCAATCAAATACACAGGATGCGCCTCTAATCGATCACCCGTTACCCGGCCAAAACCCGTTAACCAGCCACTTTTGGACCTATGCATTGAGGCGTTAACCAGCCAAAACCCGTTAACCGGCTGGTTTTTGAAAACTTTTAGTGGCCGGTTAACGGCGCATCCCGTGTTCTTATTTACTTGAAAATTAGAGGATACACTGGTACTTGTTTTTGTCATGCATAAACCAAATTGAAAAATGCTTGAACATATTATTTCGTAGAAAACTTATCTAGCATAAAATGGAAGAAACCGTACTGTACATCGTCCCTTATTTGGACCACTATTTTTGGGATAAAAAGTGTCCTTTATTCAACACGTTCGTCCTTAATCACGCTCCCACCCCGAAGACAGTCTTTTATAACAAATTCATACTAAAAGCTCTAACCAAATGTTTTTAGGTGGATTGACTGGCTTTACCTTGGGTATATTCCTACTGAAAAACTTCATGACAAAGCACTGGGAAAAGAAGTGCCAATTGGCGTCATTTGTGTTGTTTGTTGTTCTTCTTCTGCTCATTGCCATTCTTCTCATTACATTAGATGCCTACCAAGCCTGATGATCAAATACACCAAAATCGTCAAAAATATAATTATTTTTAAGAAAGATATTTCGACAAAAATAATGAAATTTTTATTGGTCGAAATTAGGGGAAAAGTGTTTGCAAATTTTCCAAATACATTCGTTGCCCCAGAAGTTTGTACGTAGGCCGCAACGCAGCAATGCGCTCACAACGCAACAGTGCGCTCACAACGCAACGCTTTTTGACATATATGTTGGTGCGCTAACAACACAACAGGTTTTGACTTATTTTGCAAGTACACTGTATTGCAAATACTAGAAGTTTTAGGGGTTTTTTTGATGGCCGAAACCGAACACAAAAAAAACTCCACTTCAATAGCACACTGATTTCCTGACCTTCAAATTGTGCGGAGTTAAAGCATGTTCATTTCTTTACATACATTTTTATACAAATAGGACATATGTACACAAAATTGTCAACTGTTTTCTTCCTTTATACTGTAACAATTCACTGACAGACTCTGGTAAGAGAACGTGCCACTCATTTTCTCCAAATGAACTTAAAAACCAAAAATCGAGCACCGTTTTCGGTTGTACCTCGGTCTGTCGCAAAAAAACCCGGTTCAATGCGAATAAATCGCAATTCCAGAAATTCTGCAATTATGTAAAAATGCTATTCATCAATTATGATCGAACAGTCAAATTTTGTAGGTCCATATACAGTTGGTGTGGTAACGAGTTGACAGTTTGAAACGAGTTGACAGTTTTTGACGAAAAAATCGGAAACGAAAGCGTAAGCTCCTTACCACACCAACTGTACCAGGTACTACGTGCAGGAGAACGTGACAGTTTTTGGCAAGTGATAGTGTTACGTTCTCGTGTCCACAACTGTATTGTATATACGAGTATAGAATCATTGACCCCATAAATACGTCATAGAATGTCGCCATTGTTGGATAACCTTTTGTGAGGACATAAAACGGCCGTTATGGGTGCTTTGGAAGTAAGTACTGCACTAAAATGCTAAATTTCAGAAATCTTATACACATGGTCAGTGTTGGAAAAGTTGACCAACGCTCCAAATTTTCCCAACGATCGGATTTTTCCCAACACTGCACATGGTGCGCCGCGGCCGTTAACATGCAGGCTTTGACCCCAAAATTTTCCAGCGACATGGACACTGTACCCTTTTCAATAAAACACATATAAATAAGTTTAAGAATACATGTCGGTATATTTAAATCACGAAAAAAAATTACAGGGTAAAAATTGTGAGTGAAAAAATATGATAAGCATGTCATTCTTGCATGACGAAATTGTTCACTATCGATTTTTTTTTCATGCCTCCGTTGGAGCTTGCTTTATGGCAGATTGAAGCTCCATCTCATTTATCTCCGCTTTCTGAAAAATAAAAAGGTTAAAAAATCATTTTATAATTTCATCGGAATATTGTCGGTGATAATCAACTTGAAAATTACAATATTTCCCTCCGTGAAAAATTCATCAAAAACCAAATATGGACTTATTAAATCATACTTCATAAAATAAGATATACTGTGTGGTTCAACAATGAAGCAGCAATAGCAAATTTGTGCGCGCACTTTTTATGCGGCAACATTATAAAACTGCGCGCACAAATTTGCCGGATTCATTATTGGACCGCCCAATACACGTATAATAAAAAAATAATAATTACAGCCCTTACGCTCATTCTGGCCGTTATCTGACACACAGACAGAATGGGCCTGTCTGAATCAATTTCAACATTTACCGAATGTCACCGAAAAACGACCGAAAAGACCGCACGATATATTTCACGAAAAAAGTGGACAGAATGGGCGCATGTTGTGTAGAGTGCGTTAGTATATTGAGGGGGTAAATAACCATAAAAACGTGGAGTTTTTTGAAAAACATGCAAAAGGATTGAAAAACAAATAAAACAAATCAGTAAAAAACAGTGCGTTTAACTTACCACCTCCCGGGATGCCTAAACAAAACTATTAAGACTGTATCGGTATCAACGTAGGCGTTTTTTATTTGATTTATGACACAGTCTTGTTGAAACGGTGAGCTTGACCTTAACTTCAATAGGCAAAAACATTTAACACACTTGGGAATCATAAAGAAGACCCTAAATAATACTAAAAAACCGTCGATAAACCAAACAAGGGAATACTGATGAATTGGGCATCGTCTAAATTTGTAGAAAGTTAAAACTGAAGAACGACTAATATGAATAAAGGGAAATTTTGAAGAATCATATTTCCTTCACATGGTTCCGGATAAATTCAGGTTCGCGAAATACGGGAAAATGGCGAGATAAACCCATTCGCGGGTACAAACTAACAGCACAAGTGGCCTGATAGACCCTTAGGTGGCCTGATAAACCCTCAGTGCGTGGGCGGGATAGGCAAACAAGTGGCCTGATAAACCCTCAGGCGGTGTTAATAATCCGTTTACGAAAATCTTCCTGTAAATGGGTGAATGCGGAGGCCTTTTAGCGGGAAAATTTCTAGCAAAAACCTGCCCAATAAGGGCAAGAAGACCAATTAACGGCACAAGATGCGTTTTATATTGTACGTTTTTCAGTTTTCCCTTTTTACCAATTCAAATGGAGCCCATAAATTAATATGTACCTCTCCTGTAGCGCGTTCTCGAATACCAAAAATGTCGTTATCGCGTTTCTGCTCGCTCTGTCGTTTACCGGTTCGGCTTGGAGTTAATGCTGCTGGCTCGCCTTTCAAATTGAAGATATCGGATTGATTTTTACCCGGGACGCCGGCCTTTCCATGTGTCATTGGTTCGGCATTATTTGAAAATATATTGCTGAAAAAAAAAGTTGAACAAAAGTGTTTACCCCCTGTGGCGTTAAGGTCAAGTTTTGTCGAGAATCTCCTCGAGCGGTCATTTGATAACCGGTGTTTTCGGAAAAAACCTTTATGGGAGAAAAAACATTTTTCGGGGAAATTTAAAAGAATTTCAAGTGCAATTTTGTCGACAAAAACACCTTTTTTAATATAACCGTTATTAAAAGGAAAAAACGTAGGCACCGTCTTAACTCCCTCTAACCGATCAGGCAGAATTCTGCCTTAATCGACTTTCATCGTTAATTACCGTAACACCGACAGGGCTTTTTTAAAACGGACTACAGTTTTTGACTCTTGAACCGATACTACGTTTTCACATATGGTTGTCAGGTTTGTGCTATTTGTTAAATTAGGCGAAATAGGGATCTGAAAAACAGCAATTTTGGCCTAATTTGGGTATTTTTTTACTTTCGGTTGCTAGTACATCCATACGAAGCAACTTTTTTTACGGGAGTGGAAGAAATNAGGTGGATTGACTGGCTTTACTTTGGGTATATTCCTACTAAAAAACTTCATGACAAAGCACTGGGAAAAGAAGTGCCAACTGGCGTCATTTGTGTTGTTTGTTGTTCTTTTACTGCTCATTGCTATTCTTCTCATTACATTAGATGCCTACCAAGCCTGAAGATCAAATACTCCAAAATCGGCAAAAATATAATTATTGTTAATAAGGATATTTCGATAAAAAAAGGAACTTCTATGGCCCTGGGATTATAGACTATGGGTCGAAATTCGGGGAAAAGTTTTTTGCAAATTTTCCAACTATAGTCGTTGCCCCCACAACGCAACGCTCCATTAGTTGTGGGCCACAACGCAACAGTGCGCTCACAACGCAACGCTTTTTGACCTATAGCTTGATGCGCCAACAACACAACGCCCCACAACGCAACGGGTTTTGACTTATTTCGAACTACACTGAAAATACTAGAAGTTTTAGGGGTTTTTGATGGCCGAAACCGAACAAAAAAAAAACTCCACTTCAATAGCACACTGATTTCCTGACCTTCAAATTGTGCGGAGTTAAAGCATTCTCATTTCTTTACATACATTTTTATACAAATAGGACATATGTACACAAACTTGTCAACTGTTTTCTTCCTTTATACTGTAACAATACACTGACAGACTCTGGTAAGAGAACGTGCCACTCATTTTCTCCAATTGAACTCCAAAAACTAAAAATCGAGCACCGTTTTCGGTTGTACCTCGGTCTGTCGCAAAAAAAAACCGGTTCAATGCGAATAAATCACAATTCCAGAAATTCGGCAATTATGTAAAAATGCTATTCATCAATTATGATCGAACAGTCAATATACAGTTGGTGTGGTAACGAGTTGACAGTTTGAAACGAAGTGACGCGTTTTGGGAGTATTTGGGCAAAAGTGAGGGAACGAAGTGACAGTTTGGAACGAGTTGACAGTTTTTGACGAAAAAATCGGAAACGAAAGTGTCAACTCGTTACCACACCAACTGTACCAGATACTATTGTATATTCCGACTAAAAATGGCATTTGGATGTAAGATTTTTGACGGAATATGAGTCACATATTATATGACAGTTGGGATTTCCCTCAGGTAAGAAAAATCGGCAATTTAGTTGAAGCACGAGTATAGAATCATTGACCCCATAAATACGTTATAGAATGTCGCCATTGTTGGATAACCTTTTGTGAGGACATAAAACGGCCGTTATGGGTGCTTTGTAAGGGCCCCATGGAAGTAAGGACTGTACTTACAAAATGCACTTGTAAATGCTAAATTTCAGTTATCTTATACACATGGTCAGTGTTGGAAAAGTTGGCCAACGCTCCAAATTTTCCCAACGCCCAACGCTCGGATTTTCCCCCAACCCCTCCAACACTGCACCTGGTGCGCCGTTAACATGCAGGCTTTGACCCCAAAATTTTCCAGCGACATGGACACTGTACCCTTTTCAATAAAACACATATAAATAAGTTTAAGAATACATGTCGGTATATTTAAATCACGAAAAAAAATTACAGGGTAAAAATTGTGAGTGAAAAAATATGATAAGCATGTCATTCTTGCATGACGAAATTGTTCACTATCGATTTTTTTTCATGCCTCCGTTGGAGCTTGCTTTATGGCAGATTGAAGCTCCATCTCATTTATCTCCGCTTTCTGAAAAAATAAAAGGTTAAAAATCATTTTTTTTAAATAATTTCATCGAAATATTGTCGGTGACAATCAACTTGAAAATTACAATATTTCCCTCCGTGAAAAATTCATCAAAAACCAAATATGGACTAATTAAATCATACTTCATAAGGTATAAAAACAAATCGCAGTGATTTTCAACCGCGAAAAAATGAATAATGTTACCACTTTTCGGTAACGTTGCTTGACAGCGCGTCTGAGGCCTATGTGTCCTGTCATTAGTCCTTTTTATAGCTCAATGAAGCTCAAAGAATGGAATGCTCTGAATTCTAAAGCTCAAAAAAGGAAAAAGCTCAAAAAGGACCAATGACAGCTCACATAGGCCTGAGACGCGCCGCCACGCAACAATACCAAAAATTGGTAACATTATTTACTTTTTTCGCGTTTGAAAATCACTGCGATATGATATACTATGTGGTTCAACAATACACAGTATGCGTATAATTAAAAATAAATAAATATTTACAGCCCTTACGCTCATTCTGGCCGTTATCTGACATGCAGACAGAATGGGTATTTTAGTTAAAACATCAATAATTCGACATGGAAGTTACGATATCAATCAAGTTTAATTTCAACATTTACCGAATGTGACGGAAAAACGGCCAAAAAGAGCTCACGATAAATTTCACGGAAGAAGTGGACATTATGGGCGTATGGACTGTAGAGTGCATTTATATATTGAGGCGTGAATAACCATAAAAACTTCGAGTTCTTAGAAAACACATGCAAAAGGATTGGAAAAAAAATAAAACAAATCAGTAAAAAACAGTGAGTTTAACTTACCACATCCCGGGATGCCTAAACAAACTCATATTAACTCTCAGGGGGAGGTTTTGGAAACTCGTAGGGGAAAATGCGTGTATATAAACAAGCACTTGAAAAATTCACAATAATGCGCATTAATTCAAAAAAACTGGTAAAGCCAAGTTGTAGAGCTCGTCAAACTACGTCGATTTGACTATTTAGAAATTGATTTGGGCCACCATGGCCCCCTAGAGAGCTGTTTGAAATCTCCAACCTACGCAAAAAAACAACGTCAATCGATTTTTTTCGAAAAGTTGAGGGGGGTCACAAAAACCCGTTTTGCCCTACGGAGCCTCCATATGCCTTAAATCGACGAGAAAAACTAGTTGCGTGTCTATATACACACACTTCCCTCTGGGAGTTAAGACTGTATCGGTATCAACGTAGGCGTTTTTTATATGTCCCGTTTTTTATTTGATTTATGACACAGTCGTGTTGAAACGGTGAGCTTGACCTTAACTTCAATAGCCAAAAACATTTAACACACTTGGGAATCATAAAGAAGACCCTAAATAATACTAAAAAACCGTCGCTAAACCAAAAAAGGGAATACTGATGAATTGGGCGTCGTCTAAATTTGTAGAAAGTTAAAACTGAAGAACAACTAATATGAATAAAGGGAAATTTTGAAGAATCATATTTCTTTCACATGGTTCCGGATAAATTCAGGTTCGCGAAATACGGGAAAATGGTGAGATAAATCCATTCGCGGGTACAAACTAACAACACAAGTGGCCTGATAAACCCTCAGGTGGCCTGATAAACCTTCAGTGCGTGGGCGAAAAATTGTGGGAAAAAGTGGCCTGATAAACCCTTAGGCGGTGTTAATAATCCGTTTACGAAAATCTTCCTGTAAATGGGTGAATGCGTAGGCCTTTTAGCGGGAAAATTTCCAGCAAAAACCTACCCAATAACGGCAAGAAGACCAATTAACGGCACAACATGCGTTTTTATATTATACGTTTTTCAGTTTTCCCTTTTTCCGAATTCAAACGGAGCCCATAAATTAATATGTACCTCTCCTGTGGCGCGTTCTCGAATACCAAAAATGTCGTTATCGCGTTTCTGCTCGCTCTGTCGTTTACCGGTTCGGCTGGGAGTTAATGCTGCTGGCTCGCCTTTCAAATTGAAGATATCGGATTGATTTTTACCCGGGACGCCGGCCTTTCCATGTGTCATTGGTTCGGCATTATTTGAAAATATATTGCTTAAAAAAAAAGTTGAACAAAAGTGTTTACCCCCTGTGGCGTTAAGGTCAAGTTTTGTCGAGAATCTCCTCGAGCGGTCATTTGATAACCGGTGGTTTCGGAAAAAAACTTTATGGCCCATAAATTATGGGAGAAAAAAACATTTGTCGGGGAAATTTAAAAGAAAATTTCAAATGCAATTTTGTCGACAAAAACACCTTTTTCATATCACCGTTATTAAAAGGAAAAAACGTAGGCACCGTCTTAAGTGGGACAGTTTAGAAAAATCAGTCTGAAAAGCGTCCGTCATTGGACAAACGTCCGTTATGGAAGCCTCTCTATGGGATTAGGCACTGCATAAACTGTCGGCGGATTACCCTTTTTCCACAAAACACAGTATCCGAATTGAAACGGTGCCCAAATATATACTGAATAATTTTAAAAAAGGTGTATTAGACCTCCAAGTAAAAATATAAACCGTTTACCTTATGGATTGATTATTCTTTGTGTCTGACATATCTGCTATGGAACCGGTAGTCTGTAAACTTTCGTGTGCTCTAAAAATAAAATAAAACATTATTTTTTTTTAGAAATTATAGAAATAAATTGAAAGATCCTTTTGTATTTTAGCCCCTCAANNNCGGCGGATTAGCCTTTTTCCACAAAACACAGTATCCGAATTGAAACGGTGCCCAAATATATACTGAATAATTTTAAAAAAGGTGTATTAGACCTCCAAGTAAAAATATAAACCGTTTACCTTATGGATTGATTATTCTTTGTGTCTGACATATCTGCTATGGAACCGGTAGTCTGTAAACTTTCGTGTGCTCTAAAAATAAAATAAAACATTATTTTTTTTTAGAAATTATAGAAATAAATTGAAAGATCCTTTTGTATTTTAACCCCCTCAAGTTCATGAGCCTTAGAACAGTAAATGGAAATTGCGTCTAACTTGGTGCACCAAAACTATCCCTATTATTTGTTCTTTATTTTGGGAAGGCAAAATTGAACCTAATTTGAATAAAATAAAACCTAGACTTAGTATTTACTCATTCTAACAAAATTGGCCAATTTTCAATGCGAAAATAAAAATTGAAATTAACCTTCATTTTTTTCGCGGTTCAAATTAGGCCCAAGTTCGTTTCACCAAAATCATGGTCAAATCGATTTTTTATCGAAATTTGACACAACATTATTTCTCCGAAATTTTGACTCAATTAGTTTACGGAATTCTAGTTTTTTTTTCGCTAAAATTTCGGTCAAAAAATAGTTTTACGATATCAAGGGATTTTCAGGCACGTTCTCCGAAAATTGTTTTGGCCATATTGTAGAGGTCAAAAAGTTAGTAAGAAAAAATGTGTGACAATAAAATTCATGAAAAATCTGAGGCGAGCTCTAGAATTTTTGGAACGTCAATTTTATTTGGACCTTCGAAAAATTCTAGAGCCCTCTACAGACATTTTATGAATTTGATTTTTACACTTTTTCTTACTAACTTCTTGAGCTCTACAATATAGCCAAAACAATAGTATGCTCAGCGAAAAAAAAAAAGAAATTTAGTCCGGGATTGTGTCCAAGAAGATATACTTGGATTCCTTTATTTTTTTATAAAATAGGTATATTTATTTGATTCGGGTACCTTAACAAAAATCGATTTTCACTTGCACTAAATCTCGGTCCGATTATTTTGAAAAATCTCATTAAGCCATTTGTGATTTCTCAATCACACACAATTATAATCACGGCCGCGATTTATAAGCGTGACCGCCAGCACGCATCACATTATTTTCTCGCGCAGATTCTTATTTTTTTTTCTCTATATTTCACGTGCTCAATGCAAATATATTATTAATATTAAATAATAATTCGATCATGCATCACGTATTATATTTCCTCCTCTTATTCTCTCCTATTTTGAAAACAACAAAAAAAAAGAACAACAAAAAAATGCAACCGAAAAAAAGCTAGAATATTTTTTTTTCTCTAATGTTGAACAACCGCAACATGTTGGTTGTAATTGAATCAATCTTTTAGTCCAGAAAAAAAAACTTTATTCATTTTGTATAGACTGTGTTTGAACTCTCAAGTGACGTTTTCCTCTTTTGTTAAAAAAAAAGAATCAAAATTAAAAAAAAAAGAAATAATCGATCGCGACAGACCAAAGATTGAAAAATGGAACATACAAATCCATAAAAGAACACAACAGTTTCCGTGGCAACTGAGAAATTCGACTTTTTTTCCTTCGGGTAGAAGCACTGAGTCAGGAAAAGTAATAAAAAAAAATCGATTTTTTTTTCTATTTTACAAATTTGTACTTAGTAGGGCCCACTTATTATTACTTTTTTTGTTTGCGTAACTTTGTAAACATTAATGTCAGTTCATTTTCAAGAGGAGTTGACTCGGACTCGTGAATAGGGTTTCAGCAATATCCANAAAAAAAACTTTATTCATTTTGTATAGACTGTGTTTGAACTCTCAAGTGACGTTTTCCTCTTTTGTTAAAAAAAAAGAATCAAAATTAAAAAAAAAGAAATAATCGATCGCGACAGACCAAAGATTGAAAAATGGAACATACAAATCCATAAAAGAACACAACAGTTTCCGTGGCAACTGAGAAATTCGACTTTTTTTCCTTCGGGTAGAAGCACTGAGTCAGGAAAAGTAATAAAAAATCGATTTTTTTTTTTCTATTTTACAAATTTGTACTTAGTAGGGCCCACTTATTATTACTTTTTTTGTTTGCGTAACTTTGTAAACATTACTGCTGGTTCATAATCAAGAGGAGTTCACAAGGACTCGTGGGCAGGGTTTAAGCAATATCCAAAACCGGAGAAGTTCATTTTCAAGCGTTTTGTTGAAAATTTTGCGTAGGTTCAACATTGATCAAAACTTTTTCGGGTAAAAAAACACCAAAATAAAAAAATGGGTAGACTACTGTAGTCAGTAGGTCATAAAGTTTATCCCGCTGAACAAAAAATCCCATGAGATTAGATCTGAATTTAACCCCTATGCGGTGCAATGGCCAAATTAGCTACAAAATGCACTTCTCGGATTCTGGTAGGGTTGCTAAGCTGAAAATTGAAAAATCGCCGTACAAATTTGAAATTTGGCATATAGGCGTATTTGTTTGCGGCATAGACAATATCGTAACTAAAAAATCCGAATCGTAAAAATATCGTAACTATTTTGTAAAATTTGATTTTAAATTTACTACACTTGTGGAAAAGACCAAGCTCAATTTATTTTTCGTAAAAGGTGGATTTTTGGTTCAAAATTTTGCCAGCACCCCAATTTCTAAGTTCAATATACACCACCTGCGCCGTTATCGGGTCAACATTTTGAGGAAGAATTTTGACCCGATAACGGGTTTTTACCCGATAAAGGGTGACCCGATAACGGCGCAGGTGGTGTATATGATTTATCAAAATTTTCAAAATAGTGGTCTGGTGACTAAATAGTTGACAGAAATAGTGTTTCTCTGGACCTCTCTTATGTTTTCACTATAAAAATAACACTTTAAACACAAAAACATTTGAGTAATCGATTGGTATATATTGGTAAAAAAATTGAACAACTAGGAAATTTGACTTTTTAGTGCCATGAGAAAGCGGCGTTCTTATTAAAAACGGCGCTTTATGGATTTTGTCTGCACTTGTGTTTAACATTTACTAAAAAAAAATTTTTTTGCACATTTCATTCATTTTGATGGATTATTTTTTGATAAATTGTGAGTTTAAAAAAAAGAACAATTGAGCCGGAACAAAGAACGCGCGTTCGTCCATCTCTCTTGACTGGCGAGAATAAAAACAAAATATGCCAGTTTTATTGTTTTTCCCCGTAATTGTTGGCTTTTAACGATTAGTACTCGAAAATTATTACAATAACCCCATCGATTTTATATCAGCAGCACTAAACTATATCAAGCCCTTAAATTAAGCCTTAGATTTTAAATAAGAAATAGTTATAATGATAACTTATGGCTGAATTATGATTATAGCATAGCAGCAATAGAATCAACGTTGTTTGAAAATGACATAATCAATTTATTGCACTTTGGGTTCATTGCAAGAAAAATTCATACTATGCCATAATCAACTTATGGGCCATAAGTTATGGCTCCCGTTGGTTATCATTAGGACCGGCTTAGGATAAATGGTACACGAAGTAGTGGTCTAAAAGCAGAAAAAACGTTAATTTTCAGTTTTTCGCGGTTGAATTTTAACCGGTTGAGAGTAGACATTTCTCAGATCCACCACACGATGCGCCGTCTTCGGTTACCATTTATATCCCAAAATTAAGCAATTTCGAGTCACTTCTATAATCGGGTCAAAATCTCAGGTCAAAAACCTATCTCGCAGAATTTTGCGAAAGATGCCTTTTCAGAGCACTATGCTCCCATTTGTGGTTCTATTCTATCCAGTTTTCGGTGTACCATAAACGTTTTCTTATAAACACCCCGGTGCCTGGAGAAAATCTAACCGCGAAGATTTTTGGGACTTCACTCCCCATTTTGCTCTCTGACCGCAAACCTTTCAAGTCTGTCTCTTCGTTGTTTGAGAAAAACAAAATTCATTATTCAGAGCCGACTTTGTGTAAAATTAATTTCGCGACCTGTAATGGGGGTAACCTATGAAAGCGCATCTGTCAAGTTCAACGCAATCCAAACAAGTAATGATTCACTCAACCTATAAATTATCACAAAAAAGATGATGCGATCAATGATTTTTAATCCAAAGTAATATCCGAATTAGTTTTTTCAGTTGTGGGCCCGTTAATAACGCGTTATTAAGTTTTTCAGGACCCGAAAATTTTTTTTTTTCAGGACGAGTTTTTTTTTTGATGATTTTCAGAAATTTTTGATTTTTTTAATTATTATATAAAATACATACATGTTACATGTACTAAAACGTACATATCGTGTCATTTAAATTTGCGCAACTAATTTTACTTTTAGCGTTTTTTCGCGAAATATAAAGTGTATGTTTCCCGCGGAACATGACATTAAGGGTGGTCTGCTCGATTTGTTTACAACTCAACATCATTTTTTTCATTACACCGCATTGAATACATATAGTCATCTTCAGATTATCTTTAAAGGTTTCCTAACTAAGTTCAAGTACAACAAAAATAAGTTGGTCCACGAATTCTAGAAATTTGGAGCANTTCCGTGGCAACTGAGAAATTCGACTTTTTTTCCTTCGGGTAGAAGCACTGAGTCAGGAAAAGTAATAAAAAAAAATCGATTTTTTTTTCTATTTTACAAATTTGTACTTAGTAGGGCCCACTTATTATTACTTTTTTTGTTTGCGTAACTTTGTAAACATTAATGTCAGTTCATTTTCAAGAGGAGTTGACTCGGACTCGTGAATAGGGTTTCAGCAATATCCAAAATCGAAAAAAGTGCATTTTGTAGCGTTTTGTTGAACTTTTTTCGAAAATTTTGCGTAGGTTCAACATTAATCAAAACTTTTTCGGGTAAAAATAACACGAAAATGAAATAAAAACACAGTATAACCACTTTTTATTTTATTTTGGTGTAATTTTTACCCAAAAAAGTTTCGATTAATGTTGAACATACGCAAAATTTTCGAAAATTTTTCAACAAAACGCTACAAAATATGCTATAGAGTCTATGGTAAACTAGGTCATAAGGTTTATTCGGCTGAACAAAAAAATCCCATGAGATGAGATCCGAATTTTAACCCCTAGCTACAAAATGCACTTATCGGATTTGCGAGAACCCTAATAGGGGTTGCTAAGCTAAAATTGAAAAATCGTACACATTTAAAATTTCGCATACATGTATAGGCGTATTTGAATTCGCCATAAACAACATCTTAACTAAAAATTCTCAACCATAACAATATCGTCACTATTTCGTAAAAGGTGATTTTTGAATTTACTACACAAAAGACCAAGCTCAATTTATTTTTCGAAAAAGGTGAATGCTCCGTTCAAAATTACGCCATCACCCAAATTTCTAAGTTCACTATCGGAGTGATTTTCTAACGCGAAAAAAATAAATAATGTTACCACTTTTTGGTAACGTTGCTTGACAGGGCGTCTGAGGCCTATGTGGCCTGTCATTGGTCTCTTTTGAGCGCGCTCCGCCAATCACCGAAAGGCGATTTCCTTGTTTTAAAATATTTTTGTATTACAGTCCTCCCCCTCTTAAGTGCCGCACTCAAGGAGAAATATGCATTTCCTCTAAAAATTTTTTTCGCGTTTTAAAATCAGGACGATATATATTATTTATCAAATTTTCCATAATAGTGGTCTGGTAACTAAATAGTTGACAGAAATAGTGTTTCTCTGGACCTCTCTTGTGATTTCACTATAAAAATAACACTTTAAACACAAAAACATTTGAGTAATCGATTGGTATATATTGGTAAAAAAATTGAAACATGAAAAATACAAAAAAAATCTATAAAAGGGTTTCCGTGACAACTAGGAAATTTGACTTTTAGTGCCATGAGAAAGCGGCGTTCTTATTAAAAACGGCGCTTTATGGATTTTGTCGGCACTTGTGTTTAACATTTACTAAACAAAATTTTTTTTGCACATTTCATTCATTTTGATGGATTATTTTTTGACAAATTGTGAGCTTTAAAAAAAGAACAATTGAGCCGGAACAAAGAACGGCGCGCGTTCGTCCATCTCTCTTGACTGGCGAGAATAAAAACAAAATATGCTAGTTTTATTGTTTTTCGCCGTAATTGTTGGCTTTTAACGATTAGTACTCGAAAATTATTACAATAACGCCATCGATTTTATGTACACGAAGTAGTGGTCTTAATTTTAGACTCTAAAAACAGAAAAAAACATTAATTTTCAGTTTTTCGCGGTTTGATTTCTACCGGTTGAGAGTAGACAATTCTTAGGTCCACCACAAGATGCGCCGTCTTCGGTTACCATTTATATCCCAAAATTAAGCACTTTTGAGACACTTCTATAATCGGGTCAAAATCTCAGGTCAAAAACATATGTCCCAGAACTTTGCGAGAAATGCCTTTTCAAAGCACTATTCTCCCAATTGTGGTTCTATCCTATCCAGTTTTCGCTAGTGTTGGAAAAAATGGCCAACGCTCCAAATTTCCCCAACGCTTAAATTTTCCCCAAAGTCCAACGCTTAATTTTTCTCAACGCCCCAAAACGTTGGGAATAAATTTTTCCCAACGCCCAACAATTCCAACACTGATGCTTAACGGATAAGTGGAAAACTTACAGCATATACAGTATATACATACAGTATAAAATTGCGGTGAGCGTTGCCCAACGCTTGAATTTTTCCAAGCGCACAACGCTCCCAACGCAGTTGGAAGAAAATTTCCCCAACGTTCCTAACGCGTTGGTTGGGCGTTGGTCAAAGCACCCCAACGACCAACGCTTCAAACACTGGTTTTCGCAGTACCATAAACGTCTTCTTTGAAACACCCCGGTGCCTGGACAAAATATAATAAGATACCCCGCGAGGATTTTCGGGACTTCGCTCCCCATTTTGCTCTCTGGCCGCAAACCTTTCAAGTCTGTCTCTTCGTTGTTTGAGAAAAACAAAATTCATTATTCAGAGCAATCAGCCGACTTTGTGTAAAATTAATTTCGCGACCTGTAATGGGGGTAACCTATGGAAGCGCATCTGTCAAGTTCAACGCAATCCAAACAAGTAATGATTCACTCAACCTATAAATTATCACAAAAAAGATGATGCGATCAATGATTTTTAATCCAAAGTAATATCCGAATTATTTTTTTCATTTGTGGGCCCATTAGTAAGTTTTTCAGTAACCGAAAAAAAAAATTTAAATTATTATATAACATACATATAATGTATTACATAACGTACATATTACATGTACTAAAACGTACGATAAAAACTAAAATATCGTGTCATTTAAATTTGCGTACATAATTTTACTTTTAGCGTTTTTTTGGCGAAATATAAAGTGTATGTTTCCCGCAGAAAATGACATTAATATTTCACGAAAAACTGCCAAAAAGTAAAATTATGCTAAAATATGCCATTGTAATACATCATTTTTGTATATTTAGACAGAAATCTCAATTTTCATATTCCGTCAAAAAATCTTACATCCAAATGTCGGAATATACAATTATTTGTTGTTTTTGGCTTAGGTAAGCCAAGCTAAGCTAAGCCAAACAATTTTTTTTTGGCTTAAGTAATCTTAGGTAAATTAAATTTTGGCTCATATTAGGTAAGCTAAGCCAAAATATAAGCCGCCTTAGCCGAGCTCTAATCATGACTCTCATCTCCCGAAATGGTACACCGGGTGTACTACACCCCATACATCGAAAACTCGTGTGATTATGGCCAACATGCAAATTGACTATCACGGCGTTGATAATCACGCTCAGCAAATCACAGAAATCACTAAATGTTTGATTCCCAAAAACCGACAAAGGTGTGATTTTGGTGTGATTGGGGATTTTTTTTTGCCATTTCGATCCTTGGTATACCCGTGACTAGAATAAAATAACTGTTTACCGATTTTGCTCCATCGTATTTCTGTGTCGTAAATATGCTAAGGTTGCTGCTGACTGACTCATTCACAAATACAAAATGTAAGTATTCGAAGAAAAAAAAAATAAAACAGATAAATATATTTATAAATAATCTATGACTATATTTTACCCCGCTCTAATTCCGTCTGATGCAGATTTTTCGGTTGAGCAAAATGGACTAATTCTAGAAAATTTTTATTTTTTCATTTCTTTTCGAATGTGCTGATAAATTTTCTGTCAAAAGATTTATTTCACTTTCTTTGGATTTTCACGATTCCGATTGATTTTTTTTACTTTTTTTAACTATTCAAAATATTAAAGCATGTTATAGTAAACACCCCCTGCGCCGTTATCGGGTCAAGACTTTCATAAAGACGAAATTTTCAAAAAAAAAAATCAAACAAACCTTTTCTTTGTACAAGTTAATATCGGTATAGGTTGTTCATCGGGATAAATCCAAATATTAAATCTCTTTTTTATCCCTCTATCCATTCAAAAATCGCTTTTTTTGGAAATAAGAAAAAATGAAACGTTTCCCAAATCTCAAACAGATGGTTGATGGTAGTTTTTGTATAATTTGGGGATTATTTTAAATCATAAACACGTTGATATGTTTTTATTGTCTTGATTTTTTGTCTAGCTAGCAATCGGAATTGCCCAAAGTCTTCGGCTCGCCATATGACAGATTTTGAGATGTTTGAAAACACGAATTTTACCCTTTTTAACTCAATTTATATTTTTCCAACTAGGATGTTATTTCAGTCAAAAAATGGTCAATGATTTTAAAAGTTAAGCCAGATTTGCAAAAAACAACCCAGCGCTAATTAGCGTAAGGGGGAAAATTTCCTTGAGCCAGCGCACCACCTACGCAAAGTCAAAAATTGCCCTACGCCAATTCCGAACGCAAACAAAATATGTTTTCAAATAATTTGTTACGCAAGAGGGCGATTGGCAAAACTTTTGAGTATCCGTACACAAAACAAAACCCGTAAAAAATCATTCTGAGGGCACCGTCTGAATCGGTCTCTTGTCTTTTGTGGAGAAAGGGTAATCCGCCGAAATTTCTCCATTTCTGGCCAATGAGGAAAGGGGAAATTTTCGGCAGATTAACCCTTCGCCACAAAAGTCAAGAGACCGATTCAGACGGTGCCATTCTGAGGCAGGGACAGTACTTTTCAACTCTGAATTAGACAGCCATGTGCCGTGTAATGTTTATTCTAAATAAAAATCAAACTTTTTTTTTCGCCGCTAATTATTACTATTAATTAAGCGGTTCGTGATTTATTAACAGGTAAAAGGTAGTTTGGATTAATGT
>SCLG01000299.1:30172-60243 GCA_004367875.1 Oikopleura albicans | reverse complement strand
ATACACCGGGTGCGCAGTTATCGGGCGGGTTTCGCGACGAAAAAGCCTTAATCGGGCGCCCGATAACTGCTCAGGGCGGAAGCGGAATAAAGTAAAAATATGCAAAAAAAACCGCCCGATAACAGCACGAGCGGGAAATGTGGTCATTTATACACATATATGTTCCAGAGCAATGCGCAGGGTGCCCGATAACAGCGCAGGGTGCCCGATAACTGGACACAAACCCGCCCGATAACTGGACGCCCGATAACTGCGCACCCGGTGTATGAGGTTTTTTCACTTTTTCGCTTACGCCTTGCGCAGTTATTTTTGATGCCGAAAAACTGCGTAGGGGGTTTGTTTCGACAGCCTAGCTGTTTCACAAACAGATTTCCTAATTTCCATCTCTGATTCCCTCGGTATAAATATAAAATGGCACCGTCTGAATCCGGATATTGCGTTTCACGAAGAAGGGGTAATTCGCCGACAGTCTATACGGAAGTATATAGTATACTTACAAAAAAATAACAAAAAAATTACAAAAAAATACTGCATACGATATACTTCCGCATAGACTGTCGGCGGATTACCCTTTCTTCATGAAACACAATATCTGGATTCAGACGGTGTCATTTTATATTTATACCGATTGAATCAGAGATGAAAATTAGGAAACCTGTTTGTAAAATAGCTAGGCTGTCGAAAAAAACCGCTACGCAGTTTTTCGAAATCAAAAATATACTGTATATATACTGTCGGCGAATTATTATTTCTTCATAAAGCACAATATCCGGATTCAAACCGTGCCAATAAAATATGTAATTACAATTTCATCGTCGACAAATTTGAGCGTTCGACAAATGCACCTCGACATCCACTCAATCGTTCCGGCAAATTGAGTCGACGACTCTTCCAATATATCTTGCAGAAAAAACATGTTCCAGCCCCGTTGGCCGCTTTTATTGCGCAATTTTTTTTTGTTCCGTCAATGATTTTTTACGGGTAATTTTCGAGATTGTACCCAAAAATCAAATGCGCGATAACGCGTTTTATGATCCTATAATGGACTGGGCCACACATTACAGTATATACTCTTGTCCAATCAATGAGTGATAAGTTTGAACGAATGGCGTACTTAGGAATTAACACATTCTGCGAGACAAATTTTTCCTAGGGTATAGAATGGACTCAAATGCTGTCATAATAAAAAAACTTTTTTACGACGTTTCCAAAAACTGTTGTGGGTGAAAAAAAGTACTCGAAAAATTGCTTCAAAAAGTTTTCATTCAGGATTAACTTTAAGTTACGCGTAACTTCGTAATTACGAATAATATAGTAGTAAAAGTCGGACGCTTTGTAATTTCTAAAAAAGTTGCGATTTTACTCCAAGAATTGGCCTTTCGATTCATTTAAATAAAAAGCGTCCCTGAAATGGACTTTGTGTCCGGTAATTGAAGTTAATTTTTAATAAAATCGGTCCCAGAATTTGAACCTTTTTTTGAAAAGCGTCCCGGAATTCGAATTTTTTTGTTGAAAAGTGTTCCGGAATTCTAGTTTTTTGTTTGAAAACTGTTTCGGAATTCGAATTTTTTTGAAAAGTGTCCCGCATTTGGACAACACCCTGTACCGCAGTGCCTTTTTCTCTGATAGAGTAACTCAAAAATGATCTTGTATTGTTCTTTGTGTCTATAAGGACCGATTTTCATACAATTTTCATCATCTGAGAAAAAAATCTCTAAATTTGCAAAACAAATCTTGTTTCTCCCACCCCAGTTTTTCTATTTTTTGCATTTTCTTTCATGATAAAAAGGGCACTTTCTCTTAACTCTTTGTGTGAATTACGCAATTATTTCTACTGCTTCTCTACTGGCTTCGTATACTTAAAATAGAAAAAAATAGCTTCATACGAATTGACCTAGTACTACGCGGCTTGGTTCCAAAATTTTTATGTTGTGTTTGTGAGGTTGCGGTTTTAACCATTAACATATTATTTGCGACCCAAATGCGTTGTCTAGCCGTTTCAAAACAGCTGAATGTTGACAGTTATCCTTCCAAAATGCGATTTTGCACCCGAATCCTACTAAAAGTCGAGTGATAAATTTGATTTAATAAAAAATCCAAGCGGTACCGATTGAATTGGTATGTTGAGTTTTGTACGCCAGGTGCGCAGTTATTAGGCAGGTTTCGCGACAAAGAAATCTGCTTGATAACTGCGTAGGGTGCACGACAACTGCGCAGGGCGAAGGCGGAATAGGAGAAACATATGCAAAAAAAAACTGCCCAATAACAGCACGAGGAAAGGGTTTTATCCAGGAAAACGTTTATCTGGGAAAACTTTTATCGGGGAATTTCTCTGAAAAACCATTCCCTGGAAAATCGTGTTGTTGGAAAGACCACGCTGCCGGACAGTGTTAGAAACGCGTTGGTTGGGCGCTGGACATTGGTCAACGCACTCAAACGCTCAACGCTTTCAACACTGTGTAAGGGTTCATACGCCCGCAAATGAGATAACTCTCAAAATAACAAGTAAACGGCCCCTTTATTTTTGGCGGTAAAATGCGTTTTTATGTCATAAAATATAACAAAAAATAGGTATGACACTTTCGTCATCCTTGCTAACAAAATAATATTATACTGCTAGCTTAAACATTTCAAACGTTATAATTAAAAGTATTTTTGTGTATATTACTTTTGTCTGCCAGACGCTGATTTACCACGGTTGACTGAGTACCTTAGTACCAGAGATCACGATTTTACCCAGAAAATAAATATTCCAGGCGAAATAAATAAAGTTAATCCTTACAGAGGTACCATCATCTGATGGCTATATGACCAAAGAACAACAGGTAAACAAGTGCCATCATTAAAGGACCCGAGAAAGTAATCTAAGGATATTTTTTGCTAGCCTATAATTTGTAGGTTATAAATTATCAACAGAGGGGCCGGATAACTGCGCAGAGCGTAGGTGAAACAGTTTTTATTATATACACCGCCTGGATACGGAACTATCCATAGCCCCTAAACTTAACAAAATGCCCCGAACTTAACAAAATGACTAGAAGTTAATATTCATCTCGCGTCAACTTTTTCCGCCTACGCACTGTGACCTAAACTTAGAAGAATGCCCGGAACTTTACAAAACTGAATCAAATTAACGAAATTAAAGTCTTTTAAAAGTTTTTTTGTATCATTTTTTTTTATTTTTCTTGTTCATGATGAATTATGAAATCATTCATAGGAGATAAAGTGGAAATTCTCCATTTTTCTCTGAAATTCAAGCTAATTCTAGAAAAAATCCTAAATGCCAGAAACTTAACAGTTTTGTCTGCTGAAAACCCCAAATTCCTTTAACAGTTTTCGAAACGTTTTTCGGCATTTCCGCCTAGAACTTAACCAAATGCCTGGAACTTAACACCTTTTCCTCTAACGTTTTTTCCCAAATATTTTTACTGTTCCGCCTATGCCCTGCGCACTTATATGATACCCTTCGCTGTCATCCGGCCCCTCTGTAATTATTCGTCATATTTCGTAGTAAAACACCTGTTTTCTGTTCATCATCGGCGTTTCAATTTTAACTCTTTGACGGGTTACTAATTTATATAATAGCACGAGCATAAACTTAATAATGGGGAAATTTTCCTTTATGTAAAAAAAAATGACGCATAACAGCAAGAGCTGGATTTGTTAATGAAATTTTCATTATTTTTTTTAGGAAAAACCTGCCAGATAACAGTACGAACGGGTTGTCATTACCACGTTTTAGCCGAAAAATTGTTTATTCGAATAGCCAGAGGAGGGCGGTATTTCTACGATCAGCCACAACCAGTTTAAGCAGAATTGTTTTTCTTATGAGTGGTGAATCAATTGACTAAAATTAAAGATAACGAAAATATACCGTATATACCAACCTAATCGATTCATCAAGATATATATTTTATATCTTGATCTTATTCATCGTTTAATCTTCACCCTCGACTTGATGTATATATTGATGATGTTCAGTAGTATATTTTAATATATAACATTATATTATAATATGTTTTATAATTTATAGAAAACGCGTAATGCTTTACACACGGTATGATTCATAACATAAGTTTTGAGCCGAAAAGTCAAATTTCCGATAAAAATTGTGGCTAAAATTGCTAAATTCGGGTTCCCCATGCAAAAATACGGTTCAGTGCCTTTCATAAAAATCGGAGCTTCCAATCAGGGCTCGGCACAATTGGCTCGCTTTGGCTCGCTCGGAGCCAAAATATGCAATTTGGCTCGGCTCGGCTCGCCCGATTTTTTGAACTTTTGAACTAGAGCGAGCCGAGCCAAAAAAAAATTTGACCTAGAGCGAGCCGAGCCAAAAAAAAAAATCAAGTGTGCCGAGCCCTGCTTCCGATAGCATTTCAGCTATTTTTTCTCATCGCATAAAACCGTTTTCCCCGAAAACGTTTTTTACAACTTCCCCGAAAAAAATTTTATTTGAACTTTCCCAAAAAACGTTTTTTGGAACTTTATTCAAAAAACCTTTTTTGAATTTTCCCTAAAAAACGGGTGATGGATTTTTTCCGAAAAACTTTTTCTCCGAAAGATCGCGCTGCCATTTGTTTTTACGTTAATTAGCTTTCTACTTTCTTCCTTTATCCACGAAAAAAATTCGTCGAAAAAAATGTTAAATTACGAATTAACTAACTATACATATACAGTTCGTTTCATTATCTGGCCTTATGTGCTTGAGGCGATAGCGAATCATATTTACATTAGGCCCGATATATGCGTTAGCGCCGCGCGGTGGCCATCATTTATGAAACGTTGGGTGGTTTAAAAATCGAGTGCGTTTTTCAGAATCGCCACTTCTACTCGTGGAAGACGATGAAACTTTCTCTCGGTATCATCTTTTCATCAATTTGCTCAGCAACCTTTTCGTACTTCTATCGCAGCAATCCACTGTGGGAGCGAGGTAAGAGTATGATTTTTTTTAAGAAATCATTTTTAAATATTGTCGTTGTAATTTTTGAAAAATATGCATATTTACATATGGGCACCAGACCAGTCCGACAGGTATATAAATATTTCATTCCGAATGTTGGGAAAGTTCATAATATTATTTTTAGCTCTCAAGTTCAAATAATAATAAACATAAATCAAAGAAAAAAAATTCAAAAAAAAAAATCAAAAAAGGAAAAAAAAAAATTAACAAAATAAATTGAAAAAAAAAACAAAAAATCAAAAAAATAAAAATAAATAACAAAAAATCAAAAAAAAACAAAAAAAAAAAATAGGAAAACAAGGAAAAAAACGAGACAAAATAGACTAAGTCGGCGGTCTATTGTTTGCTCTGTAGATGAGCGTATCTCTCTCGATGTGCACGTTTTTCGGGCATCTAAAATGCACATCGAGAGACCCCTTAATGTAAACTTTATACAGTATACACTTTTAAATCTAGTAAAAAAGACAAAGGAAAAATTAAGGGGAGAAATGCTCATAAAAGTTAACTCAAGTCTACTTTTTAAATTTGTCTCTTATTTGGGTGATTACGCCATTTTGTCTCTTATTTGGGTATGAGCACTGTGTGCATATCCGTGTTGTTTGCCATATTTTAAATAAGATATTTTAGTCTCGAAACCGCTAAAGCAAGTGAATCAACCGCGCAAAGTCCGCAAGACCTTATCGCCACACATGAAAGTAATTCTTAACAAAATGCTGCGAAATGAATTGCGCTCAATTGTTAACAACATGGCGTCTGGTGGAATGGCCCACACAAACCAAACCGAAAATATTCAGACGACTAACGCATTTGTGCCAGTTAACAAAGGTTAACTTTTAACCCCTACGAATAGTGATCTTGAAACACCAGGCGCGTACTGTAATAAAACATAAACATACGGTGGAAATGAATATAGTAACGAATATCGGTGCTTTATCTCAGATTAAATTGGTAAAAACTTGAGGTTCTGCAATTTTTTTTTTTTTGGAATTTTTGACAATTTTTTGATAATTGGGACCCAATTATTGGGTTCGGACAAAAATAATGCTAAAAAAATTATTTCAGAAATTTTGCCTCGAAATTTTTTTTCGAAAATATCTGTCAAAATTTGGGATTATTGTAAGAGTTATAATTATGAAATTAAAATAAATGTTTAATTATTTAATTAATTGATCCATAAATTCCGAATTAACTCACAGGGGGAAGTGCGTGTAAATAGACACGCAACTTGTTTTTTTTTGTCGACTTAAAGCATATGGAGTCCCCGTAGGGCAAAACGAGTATTGGTGACCCTCCTCAACTTTTCGAGAAAAAATTGGATTGACGGTGTTTTTTTTGCGTAGGTTGGAGATTTCAAACAGCTCTCTAGGGGGCCCTGGTGGCCCAAATCAATTTTTGAATAGTCACATCGACGTAGTTTGACAAGCTCTACAACTTGGCTTTACCAGTTTTTTGAATTATCGTGAATTTTTTAAGTGCGTGTTTATTTACACGCATTTCCCCCTACGGGTTCCCAAAAACTCTTTCCCCTGAGAGTTAAAATACTGCTTTTTATTAATTATCGATATGGACCATACCGTCTAGTCCATACCGAATGATCCTAAAATGATTTTACTTATTTTCATAATGTATTCGCCATTTCATAAATCAGTTACTAATTGCGCATCAGTGGATCCAAAATCGTAAGCCAAAAAAACTTCCTGTGGGAGTTAATTAAATTATTTCAGTTTCATTAATATTGTTTTTAGCACCCGCGATTCGCCAAAAATTCAGCCTTCAACTTCAAGTTCAACTAGACTCCATAAAAGAGAACAAAAACGTTCCAAGTTCAGTAGCTTACGAAATTCAACGTGATTTTCGGGACTACAAACCAATAACAACTCAAAACTGATTCTAAGCCTTACTCGCCACCTGCTCCCATTGGGAGTTAAAACACAACAAATCATGTTTGAAACAAACACATTTTCTAGAACACTGTGAAGATGCCCAGTTCAAATATTTACTGTCACAAAGGGCTTTTTGTTACATACGTGCATGGCCCCTACCACTTTCTTGCCCATGCGCCCATTCCGGGTGCACTTTTTAGCGATTAAAAATCGGCTCAATGAACAGAGCCACGTCATGAGGATTTGAAAGACAAATCTTCAAATAAGTTTCGGATAATTCAATGAATTTCAGTATCCAATTGAATTTCAATATAATTTTTTTAAACGCCTGCTTGCTTTACATCAACTGTATATTCTTTTTAAAATCGTACAGTTTTGAATCTCCATGTGCTGTTTCACCATAAGAACCAATATGTTAATATTATACGTTATTTGAAAATAAAATTGGTCGTATGACCCAAAAAATTTGAAGCGTTTGATGACAAATTTAGATTTAGGAAAATACAGGGGGAGCGCCAAGGACGGGTAGGATTCGTGTTTTTGGAAACCTACCCTTACTTGGCGCCCCTACCATTACTTGGCAAAATAACAATTTGTCATTCGTGCCACAGTCACCTTATTCATAATACTAATATATTAGGTAATTTTATTTGGCGTACCGATACTTGACGTCGAATTCTTTCTACGAAATTAAACCTACCCTTAATTAGCATCTACCTATCCTTACTTGGCGTTCCTACCCCTACCTGGTGTTTCTACCCCAACATGACGTGTCCATATTTGGCACTCCCCCGGTACACGAAAGAAATATGAAAGTGCATCTTGAGTACACTCCCTACCCAGTTATTTGACCGGATTTTAAAAAATATTTTCAGCAACACTTATATTATTATGTTAAGCAGTGCGCAGTTATCGGGACCGTTTTTTATGGCCGAAGTGCCCCGATAACCGCGCAGGGGTTATTTCATTTGAGTTATACAATCAACTATCGACAAATCATTATCAAGCGATTATATATTGAGAAGATTAGTTTTTTTACAAGTTTGCGCAAATCATCGTGTGTGAGGTATTTTTGATTATTAAAACGACAAGGCACAGTGCTCCTGGAGAACCATAACAGATTTAGGCTTCCAGAAGACAGATTCTGACGATTAAAAAAAAGAAATCGGGTAAGTTTGACACGACAATTTTTTTGGTCGGTTTAGTTTTTTCGATTTCCGGTTTTTCCGGTTTTCACTTTTTTTTCTAGTGACCGGAAGTAACCGGAAATGACCGGAAATGATAGAAAATGAAAAAATATAGCGACCGCAAAAAAAATCGACCAAATCCGATTATAGAAACTCGAGATATCGCCATTTTAAGATTTGAGCGATCATACCGGTCCAAAATCAGCTGCTAGGGACCACCGGAATTAGGGGTGAAAAAATCTCCAAATTTTAAAGATGCTTCAAATTAGCTTAAAGTTCGGTTCTAGGGGTAGTTTTTTGCGAAAATTCCGAATTTGAGNGGCCGAAGTGCCCCGATAACCGCGCAGGGGTTATTTCATTTGAGTTATACAATCAACTATCGACAAATCATTATCAAGCGATTATATATTGAGAATATTAGTTTTTTTACAAGTTTGCGCAAATCATCGTGTGTGAGGTATTTTTGATTATTAAAACGACAAGGTTGATGACATAATGCAAAGGAACGAGCATGAAAAGTCCCAGGGGTCGTCGTGGGCGAAAACGAAAATTTCAACAGTATCATCAAAAACTTAACTCCTGTACGAGTTACGTACGTCCCCTGGCCTATTTCGAGGAAAATAAAGTAACTAGACCTAGCTATTAGCAAGCTTAAAGCAATAAGGATCACTTTCGTGGAGACCTGACCCTTATATACCCAACCATAATTAAAACCGGCAGTTGGTACAGTGGTACAGTATGAGGTCTAATAACGCGCTTCTCGGTTTTCTAGTTTTTAAACCTTTTAGAATAAAAAAAAAGAGAAAGCGAGAAGCACCATATTTTACCCCATACTGTGAAAAAGCGTTCATGCAAATCAAGGTTAAAATCTGGACCCTTATTTGGAACTATAATATTTTTTGCGGAAATGAGAGCCTAATTTGTCGCCTCTGACCCTTATTTGGCAAAATGACCCTTATTTCAGGGGTAAAGCCTCTGTGTGAGGGGGTATAGCCTTGACTTAAAAGCAGAAATAACGGTTTGCTTCGTCAATCTTCGAGAATTCCTTTTACTACACCGCCTGGCTACGGGACTTAACGCCCCTAAACTTAACAAAATGCCTAGAACTTAACAGTCATCTCGCGTCAACTTTTTCCGCCCACACACTGTCTACTAAACTTAACAAAATGCCTGGAACTTAACACCTTTGTTCCCCAATGTTTTGTTAAGTTAGCCAGGTGGTGTAGTATTTTTAAAATATAGCTCCGTATCGATCGAACAGGCTAAAATAAGAATGTATTTGTCATAGGCCCTTTTGAAGTTTTTTTCGATTCAAGTTTCCCGTCACAACTTTTTTACTTTATAATTACTTTCATCTTCAAATGACTGCATACCGACTAGTAGACAGTTTTTCAGACCATTCTATATGTCTTTTTCACAGTCATATATTTTATATAAATACAACTTGTATTATAGACACGTATGGCAGTTAACTTTCCCCTAATGTAAAAAACATGTCGAAAGCCATGTTGTCAGTATTGTCTAGTAGACAACGACCCACGTAGAGAAGGATAACGAAAAATTAAAAAAATGTGAAGTAATAGTTGCATTCGGGATTGTAAAAAAACTGTTGACCAATGTTTTGGGACCAGAACAAAAAAAAATTGGTATGTTTTGGTCAGTAGGCGAACCTTTACTTTCAACAGTAAAATCATCCGTAACCCTAACCTTACTAACTATGAGTCCGTTGGACCACTTTACTGTTAAAAATAGTGTAAAATAGTCAACCGTATATAGAAAAATATAATGATTTCATTCTACTTCTTAATTGCAAATTATGGACCATGCCGCATGGGCAATATACTCCACCATAAGACAAACCTAAGCCACGTCACAAAATGACGGGTCTTAATTTTCCATATCATATCGTCATATCGCACGTACATTTTAGTTCCGAAAATGGAACCGAAAATAATTATATGCACAATTCATAATTAAATATAAACGAACAAAATACATTATATAACTTGTTAGGAAATGAGAAATTGTAAAACCAAAAAATGCCCGATGTTTAATTTTTAACTCCTTGAGCACGTGAGAATATTTACCGCAAACGCCCTCAAATTTCGTTATGTATTTTTCGGTATAACGCGATGAGACGCGCGAGCGAAAATTTATATCTTCGTTTGCAGTAAATATTCTCACGTGCCCCAGGAGTTAAAAATTAAAAATCGGGCTGCACCAGGCAACATAAAATAAACTGGAGCATTTTTTGCTTTTGGAATTTTTTCATATAATTTAAACCCCCGAAAAATCAATCACGCTTATTTGTGCAACCTAAAAAAAGCTACCCTAGTTTTTTTTTAAGTTTGGCCTATATTATAGCCTGTAAATTATTGGCTATACTTTATAGGATTATATTTTTCCATTCACCTAATTATCGTGACGCAACGTGATAACAAAATATAAGTTATATTATATTATATAACCTTTCAAGAAATAATTTAAAGTGTCCAAGCGTAAATTGAAAGGATATGACATGTAAAAGTAACATGTAAATGTAAATTATATATTAGCCTAAATATCCCCCTAAATATCGACATGTAGGACAACTGGGATGAATATAATTATTAAAGTGTGCCAAGAATGATGTAACTTTACATAATATTTTTCCGCATCACTAAAAAATGCAGACTGCCCAAGTGTCTGGTAGACTCATTATAAACTTTCAATGATTTTTTTCCTGGGTCCTAGGAGAATCTCGGACAACGAAAATTTTTTCAAATTATCAGATTAGGATCATGCTTGGACGCCTGGGACGTTGCATCTTGTAGAAAAAGTTTTCGAAATGAATTTCTGCGAAATACGTTTTACACGAAAAACACAAACAGACTGGCTTTTTTGGAAAAAAAATGCCGCGGTTGCAGCGTTGGGCAAATGGGATGGGAACACGTTTGGAAATATCCGTTAGAAAATGGAGAATTAGTAATGGCCTCCATTAATCGTTGGGAAAATTGGAGCTTAGTCAACCCTTGTGATGGTTACAAGTGATTAGCTGACGCTTGCGTTGCGTGAGAAAAAAAAATTGTCACATTTGACAATGCTTCCGACCCTTATTAAGACTATCGATGATGACCATAATTCATAGCACTGTTAAAATTCCCGGTGTCTTGTTAACAGTCGTGGAAGCGAGAACGTAACACTTTCACTTGTCGAAAACTGTTACGTTCTCGCTTTCACTTGTTTTTGGTCATTTTTGGCGTATTTAAGGTCAAGTGTAATTTTTTTTCTAGGTTTTATTTCTGAAAAAAGGGAAATATCTTAAGATTTAGTTATAAAAAGTGATAGAATATCACTGGTACGGGAAAATGACTCGCTAAGGAAGAAAAACCGTTGTTTTAACGTTTAGTTACATGACGACTGTTTCTCAAAAAGTGTNGTCCAAGTGTCTTGTAGACTCATTATAAACTTTCAATGATTTTTTTCCTGGGTCCTAGGAGAATCTCGGACAACGAAAAAAATTTCAAATTATCAGATTAGGACCATGCTTGGACGCCTGGGACGTTGCATCTTGCAGAAAACGGTTGTCGCCGAATTTCCGCGACATACGTTTTACACGAAAAACACAAATACTGGCTTTTTTGGGAAAAAAATGCCGCGGTTCCAGCGTTGGGCAAATGCGATAAGAACACGTTTGGAAATATCCGTTAGAAAATGGAGAATTAGTAATGGCCTCTATTAACCGTTGGGAAAATTGGAGCTTAGTCAACCCTTGTGATGGTTACAAGTGATTAGCTGACGCTTGCGTTGCGTGAGAAAAAAAAATCGTCACATTTGACAATGCTTCCGACCCTTATTAAGACTATCAGTTATGACCATAAATTATGGTCCATACCTAATTATGGTACATAATTCATAGCACTGTTAAAATTCCCGGTGTCTTGTTTATACAAATATCAAAATTATGTTTTACTACAGATAGCCAAAGCCTGAATTTCATTCATTAAAATCTCACATATGCACCGGTTAGCTAGGTAGGGACACTATGTAAAGTAAAATTATTCAGATAGACATTTATGACTTTGAATGTGGTATGCAAACATAGTGTTGAATACAATTAGTATTTACTTTTGTTACGACAATTCTGAACTCGGCGCGGCTCCATAATTAATCATTAACCAACTTCGCTTGCACTCTGTTTCTTTTTTCATTTGAGCACACATTTAAAAGAGAAACGAATTTCAATTCCTGATTAGCAAAATCAAGATCAACGGTAATATATTTTTGTAGTCTTATAGGATATGCAGATAGCATTGTTTACAAACTTTACTTCGCGGGAAAACCCTATAAAAAATGTCTGTACTATGAATTTCAATAATTCTTTTTGTCGCTAAAACAAATAAAAATATTTTAAAATCCTAATTTTCTGGTGTTCGAGTTTTATTCGTAAACAACTCTATCTCCATATCCTTAATTCGAACGAAATAAACGAATGAAGATTTAATTATTGTAAAACTGCGTTAGAAGGGTCGCTGTTATGTTTTGAAACAACGACCGTTATTTTTGCGAAATGGGTAAGATACATGGGTAGGGGTGCCCCTAATTTATGCCCCTAATTATACCATGAGATTTCTGCACTCCTACTGAGTTCAAAAATCAATAAATCGTATTAAAAACAGAATTTAAAAAAATTAGGGGCACCCCTATACATGGGCCATTATTACACGATTAAGTGGTATTATTTTATGTAATTACACCACAGATATCACTACACGAGCTCCAAAAGTGTTAAGATTTTGAATTTTGTTGAAATAATTGGGTAGTGCGTTTGTAAAGATAATTTTAACTTGAGATACGTTCTAGTGTAAAAAGTGCTGAGATAACCCATTTGTTAAGATAACTCGTGTTAATATAAATGGTTAGGGACAGGGCTCGGCACAAATTGTTGGCTCGCTTTGGCTCTATCAGAGCTAAAAATTGCAATATGGCGAACCGAGCCGAGCCAACGAAAATTTTAACAATAGCGAGCCGAACCAAGCCGAGTCAAAGAAAATTTAATTGGGCCCGAGCCAAGCCGAGGAAATTTTGATTTGGCCCGAGCCCCGACAAGCCAAGCCACATGCTTTTAAAAATAGCGAGTGTCCAAAAAATAGCCAATTATTCCGAGCCCTGCTTAGGGGGTTACGTGTTTTTCATTTCATGTTTGACTTGATCAGTCACAATAAAATTTGAATTTCAGAACCATGAAAACTTGGGAGAAAAAAGCGTTGAGTTTAGTGCTGTATATGTTACGTTGATAGACTACGGTAGAGTTTTTGTTTTAAACTATCTATTAATAATAAATGTAAATTTAAATTAAAATTAAACTACGGTCGATTAGGAAACGGAGTAACACCAAGGGTCTCAATTTTTTCTTCAAAAATTGTTACTCCGTTTCGAAAACCTCCACTTTCAGAAATTTGATACCCAATTGTTACTCCGTTTCGACAAACATAGGCTATGTTACATAGCTGTTTTGTCATTTCCTATAATATCCCCCTGTTACTCCGTTGCCTGATTCTAGGGTTGCCCCAAAATCTCGAAAAATTGTTACTCCGTTTCCTAATCGACTGTATCTATTAATAATAAATTTGCAACAAAAACGATTAACATATCTTTATAAGGATTACATACGTGATCTGAGGTACACGCATTAATCCGAATTCACCTAAAAGCGTTTTAAATTTCGCAATAAATTTCTACGGCCATGCACTTACTAGTGTGGTTGAATACTTTTTTACGAGTCATCCATATTATCAATGAACGGCATGGAATTGAGTTTATAGACCAAAGATATGAAAGATGTGTTCTTATTTCAGAATAAAACAGAACGGCCGTTTTATTTTGTGATGGTTCTCCAACTTTCATTTGCTCGCAAAAGAACGGTCCGTTCTGTTCTAATCATGCGATTGAATTTTTTTCACAAAAAGAACTTTTTTATGTTATAGACTTTGACTTATACTGGTAACACACACTCAAATCGTGCATGAATTTACTTCCCTTAAAACGCTTATAGAAATTTTATCAAAGATTTTTGGTACTTTTAGGAGTACTTTTATGTTTCACTCGCCTTGTTATGCTTTCTGGTACTTTTTAGTTTACCGTGTCCTGGATTAAGTTTTTTTTGGGTAAACCAGAGTATGCTTTATCATTTATTTTTATTCGCTCTCTGAGGAAAGACGTATATTTCACAGAGGGAGTTAACACGGTATCGACGGTACCGTACGTACGTACGCGTACCGTTCAATTAAATTACTTTTACACTGCAACCTAATTCACTGTTTTGCGGATGTGAGGTCTTATAATAAGCTACATCATGCATTAGTAGTTACTTTTTAACGGTGAAGAAATAAACCCTGTAAGGCATAACTATCCGCGCGCATGTACACAAATTATTCATTATAATATCCCATAATATTAGTCATACATTATATGGACTACACCCCATATGCACTTATTTGGACAGCACTTATTTGGACAAAATTCCCGATCGTGCACTTATTTGGACACTTTTTTGGTCAAAAGTTTTCCAGCAAAAACGCCTACACACTGTGCACTTATTTGAACAGTTTTTTTTTTTTTTTTTTAAATATTATAAAAAAGNAAGTAACATGGACGAAAAATTTCGGCACCCCCTTATTTTCAGTTAACCGCCACTTTTTCCAAGTAAATCGCCTACGCACTGCGCAGTTAACCGCCACTTTTGCAGTTAACCGCCAGTTGGGGACACCGCGAAGGGTGGCGGTTAACTGCGCACCCTGTGTATTGTAAAGGTGCGTAAGAAGGGTCTCTGTCATGTTTTGAAACACCGACCATTATTTTATGGTATTATTTTATGTATTTACACCACCTAAACAGTTATATTAACACCAGACGAGCTCCAAAAGTGTTAAGATTTTGAACTTTAGACAGTGAATAGATTCCAACTCGCTCAGCTCTCACTTTGAGCTCTTGACCACACACCCAACCCACTCATACTCAAGCGAGTAGTATCCTAGCTCGATTACGCTGTATAATAACTGTATCGGTAAAGATAGTTTACCCGTATTGATGAACTGGCTTACTTAGGTTTGAAAACTTTCAAATGGATATTCGGGCAGCATTTCAAGGCAAAATTTAATTTCAAAAATTTAGTTAGAATACGTTTTACCATTTTTGTCGGCATTTATCAAATATTTTATCTTATAAGGTAACTACCTGCAGTAGCCTTTACACGCGCTCTTGGAAATGCTTAATGATAGAATTACGAAAGATTTCGTTGTAGGTTTCCTGAGCGTCAAGTGTGACGAGAAACAGTTTTTTTAAGATGGGATCGAATGAATTTAATTAATACACCGTTTAAATTTGGGCATAATTTATTTTCCCTTTATTGTTGATCCCATCACAATTTTTTTCCTGAAATGTATTTTGTTCTTCAACCAGTTTTGAGTTACATTCAGCGCAACAATGAGTAGGTCCGGTGCTTTCTAAGACTCTTTAGTTTACCGTGTCCTGGATTGAGTCTTTTTCGGGTGAACCAGAGTATGTTTCATCATTTATTTTAATTCGCTCTTTGAGGAAAGACCTAAATTTCACAGAGGGAGTTAACACGGTACCGACGTTACCATACGTACGTACGCGTACCGTTCAATTAAATTACTTTTACACTAATGCATTGTTTGGCGGATGTGAGATTTTATAATAAGCTACATCATGCATTGTCCTGATATACTTGCAAGTTGAAAGCTTTAATAACTAATTATTTAATAGTTTATCATCAAAAAATGACTTCCCGCCAATACAACATCAATCAAGCAACTGACGACGATTCCGCCTCGATTTTCACGACTTTGACGGAATTGCAGGAAAGCCGACGCCACGAAAATCATTGCCGGATCCAACGAGGTATAATTTCAAAATTTTAGCTTTTTAAGTGAAAAGTTCCAAAACTTTTACAAAAGTCTTCGCCCACTATATTATTTTATAAAGATTTCTAAGTTAGACAATTTTAATGTAATTTCTCACAATAAGCAAAGCGATGGTCCTGAATTGAATGGGCATACCCTAGAGAACTACACGACATATCTTAACATTTTTTGAGCAAAAAATAGTTGTTAAGATAACGGGTTAGGTGATGTAATTTACAGTTTTAGAAAAATCATGTCAAAAAAATGCCTGTGAATGCTATTCACTGCAAAGGACCTCTTTTTTTAGGTTCAGTCAATGACTTAAAAATAATGAGACATGTCTTGAATGTTTTTAAAACATGTAGTTTTCCTGTGATTGATCGGACACTCACGTTATGATACTAAATATCAGTGTTGGAAGCGTTGGGCTCAACCAACGCGTTAGGAACGTTGAACGTTGGAAAAATTTTCTTCACAACGCGTTGGGAACGTTGGGCGTTAGGAAAAATTCGACCGTTGGCCAACTTTTCCAACACTGCTGTGTTAGTTTATGGATGTTTAGCAGTGTTGGAAAAGTTGGCCAACGGTCGAATTTTTCCTAACGCCCAACGTAAATAAGGGGCCGTAGAAACGTCCGTCCTCGTGTTCAACGGTGGCTTAATAACCGTGTTTGGGGGTTAAAAAGTATAAATCTCAGATCTAACGCCTCATTGAAACGTTTCATATTCCTGATGATAGTGAAAACTGTACCGTACATAACTTACGGTACCGTACATAACTTACGGTTTAATAATATTTTCAGCTTTTTATTATGTCGAAAAGGGTGTCCAGGCTCTCATGTTGGCAATTTTGAAACGACATTGGGAACAAAATGAAAAATGGATTCAAACCCAAAAGGAATTATTGACGCCAATTCAAGGACTCGTTGCCGAGGAGTTAACTCCTACGTTTGAGAAAGGCTTCAAACCGACCGGGACGGGGGCAAAGTTGAATATGCTGGATGAAATGGCAGAATATTCTCTGAAGTTTTTAACCCCAAAAACTTCAAAGGCTCAAGAAGGCCAAATAGACACGACTGCTATGAAGGTTACGGTTCAAAAATATATAAAAAATTTTCCTTTGAATTTTATGTTATGTGTTGCGATTGCCCACAGTTTTGGACTATAATTAAAATAACCACCTACCTAAGTAAGTTAACCGCTTGTCACCGTTATTTTGTTAACTTATTAAGATAAGTGATATTTAATATAAGGTCAGGAAACCATCTAGTAGGTAAAATAAACATTTTTGAATCCTGATAAAGGTAATTTTGAATAAGTGCAAAATATTCGAAATTGAGGGTCAAAAATTTGTGGTTTTGGACAATAAAGGTGAAATTCGCGGCGGTTGGCTTCCAGCTTTTCACGAAATCGGCAAAACCCGAAATGAGCTAAAACATGATGCCAAGCTGAAATTTGATATTCGCCGATCGGAAGAAGCCAAACGTATTATTTTGAAGTTATTCTACCAAATCACCAAATTTTTAGAATATTCGGCGCAACCATTCGATGAAAAACTCGAAAAAAACATTTTTAAATCCAAAAAGGAAGCCAAAAAAAGTCTGAAAGAACCCTTTCTCAACGATGACTTCCGAATGGACGAATCCGATTCCAGCTTTTCGGACGATTTAGAAGTTCGGCACCCGATTCAAAATGTCGAAAGTGAACAGTTGGCGACCAGTTTGGAAAGTATTTCGATTACTCCATCTGATAATGACGAGAGCCGAAAATCGAAAAATACGAAAAACAAAATGCAAGAAACGCAAAGTTCGGCAACAACTTCTTCAAGTGAGTTATTTTCAAGTATGAAACCAATGAAAACTCAGAAGGATTCAGAATTTCCAGAAACAGAAAACACCAAATTGCACGAACAGGAAGTATTGGTTAGAGTCGGCGGAAATAACGAATCAGGACATTTAAAAACAATGGAATGTCTGACGAGCGCAACAAATTCAACTTGGAAACAAATGCCCCAAATGGAAAAGGGAAGAAGTGGACTTGCAGTAGTTTACCTAAATGGCGTAATTTATGTGATGGGTGGATTAGATGGGAATTCTTTATCAGAAGTGCTGGCATTCAACATTAAGAAAGCACAATGGAAACAACTGCAGGAAATGACAACTAAACGGAACAATCTTACGGCAAGTGTTTTGCAAATAGACGGGAAAGATTTCATCTTAGCAATTGGTGGAGCAGAACCAAACGTAAATTATTGGAAGACAACGGAGAAATACGATCCGATAAAGAACGAGTGGAAAATGGTGGCAGAAATGAACGAGGAGCGGATTGGGGCTTGTTCGGTTACAGATTCAACTGGGAAGGTTTATGTAATTGGTGGATATGGAAATGGAGAAAAAAAGAAAAGCGTGGAAAGATATTCACCAAAATCGAACAAATGGAAGAAGATTGAACCAATGAACGAAAAGAGATGGGGAGCTCGTGCTGCGATACACGGGCAACATATATACGTCGCTGGAGGATGGGATTGTGAATGGCTTTCAACTGTGGAACTATTCGACATTCAAAGTTCCACTTGGTCGATCGTTGAGCCAATGAAAGTCCCAAGAAGTGATCACGGGTTGGCAGTCTTCAACAACTTCCTGCTAGTTATTGGTGGATTTGACGGAAATAAAAGACTGGATTCAACGGAGGTTTACGACTTCCGAAGCAAAAAGTGGAAAACCGGAGAACCGCTAAATGAGCCAATGNATCTCTTATCTCATAGTAGGATCTCTCGGACATAAAATATAATTATAATTACAATTGTTATAAAAATACGCAAATTATCTGGTTTCGTTGAAGCGGTTAATGATGGATTGAACAAGAAATGAAAACAAGAAAAACAAAATCAAGCGTTAACGAAAAATATATCTAGAATTTTTTCTACAAAATAAGGAAAATTACAATTGTCCCATTATAGAATTTACTCAACAACATTAACCCCCTTAAATCTAGATTTAAGATCTAGATTTTATATCTAGATTTAAGATCTGGTTTTTGAGCTAGATTCTAAGTCAGATTTCCTACTTTAGTTTTATTAAGAATCTAAGATCTAGATTTAGAATATAGATTTAACATCTATATTTATAATCTTGTTTTTAGATCTAGATTTTAAATCTAGATTGTAGATCTAGATTTTAGATCTAGATTTTAAATCTAGATTGTAGATCTAGATTGTAGATCTAGATTTTAGATCTAGATTTTAGATCTGTTTTTTGAGCTAGACTCTTAGTCATATTTCCTATTTTACTTCTATTAATGATCTAAGTTTCATTATTCGAAAAAATCTAGATCTAGATCCAAATCTAAGTTAAAGTCTTAGATTTAAAATCGAGATTTATGTTTTTAGATGTAGATTACAGTAAGATTTAGTATTAAAATCTAGATTTGAATTTAGATTTAAGATTAACCCTAGACCGCACAGTGTAGCCCAATTGGGTCACACGGCCCTTATTTTGAAAATATCTCGAGTTAGGCGTAAGATAAAACTCTAAATCAATTTAAACTCGAATTTTCTATCCTTTCTTTATTTAAAATGATATGAATATAATATTTTTTCGGAGTGCGAGTATTGGTTTTTGGCGCTCCAAAAATATGATTTTTCGAGTGCAGCACATGTAATTGCGCTAAAATGAAGAAAACAAAATATTTTTAGGAAAAAAAATTCGTAAAGACCCCCGTCCTCGCAACCGTAGTCTTTCGCCGTTCTTGTAATTGAAAAACCTAGTTAATTTACTGTGCCGATTGGCACACAGACTTGTTAAAGCACCAGTTGTCCAGATCTCTTTTGAACGCCCAAAAAAACATAAAAATGCCTTGAAACAAAGTAAAAACAAGAAAAAATTACAAAAAAAAGGTAGAAAAAAATGTTTGTGTTCTTTTTTTAATTTTCTTTTGCGCTTATATGACGCATACGCTCGCTACAAAACATTATGATGCAGACAGCTGCCTTGTTCAAATAGATTAAGATTGGTGTCAAACCAAGAAGTATTTGTCCAGTTTATATCACAAAAAAATCGACTAAAAATTCCCAGCTGTTAAGTCACAATAGTGCTTTGAAAGAAAAAACCTGAGCAAACACAAAACTTTGCTTATTTATTTCATCAAAATGTACCTTTTTTTTTTTCGAAGAAAATTAAAACTAAATCATTTATTAACAACCTTAAAATCCAATGGTTCACAAATAAACAAATCACAGGCATTTTGGTGCGCGTGACCCAATTGGGCTACACTGTGCGGTCCCTGAATAGTACCAAGTGTGCGGTCTAAGGTTAAGATACAAAATCTATCAAACATAGATCTAAATTTTTTTTTTTTGAATAATCAAACTAAGAAATTGACTCATACTTACTAGAAATATTAAGAACGCCCGATTATTGAAGAAATTTCAGTTATTGAAGAACTTCCAGAACAGTACATTGTGAATCCAAATGATCCCATATATATCGATTAGTACCCACTGTTTAGTCTATATATTTTCAGAACTGTATTCTTAATCAAGACAGCAAAGGATATTTTTTTTTCACTTTGTCCCATATCGTATAATTTTTGGGTTTTTCACTTTGTCCCATATCTTATAATTTTTGGGTTTTTCACTTTGTGCACAATATTTTTTTCATTTTACCCACCGTTATCCCATACGGTTTAATTTATCCCATATGGTAATATTTTCGACTTTTTTCGTATACAGAATAACTGTATGAAAATGTAAAAATTATTTTCTATTCTGTATCAGAGTTATGATTCCATTCACCATTTGTAGATCACACGTATAACGAATTTTGGATATTATGTTTTATATTGGATATTGTGTATTATACTGAATATGACGCTTTTTCATTCAATCTGGTATGATTTAGGGTTTGTATCACGTCTCATATTTGAATACTAAATTTATCAATAGTTCATATTTGATAACCACATTTTTCGGACTAAATTTGTAAATAGTATACAATGATGTTGATTATTACACAGTTTTAATCACCGTTTTGCGTCAATTTATTGTTCATTACGCGGTATGTATTTATCATGACATGGAATATCATTCCACATTGACAAAGCGCGCGGATAGTTATGCCTTACGGGGTTTATTTTTTCGCCGTTAAGAAGTAACTACTTGCATTGTTCCGATATACTTGCAAGTTGAAAGCTTTAATAAGTTGAAAAAAAATCACTAATTTCAACTAACTAATTATTTAATAGTTTATCATAAAAAATGACTTCCCGACAATACAACATCAATCAAGCAACCGACGACGATTCCGCATCAATTTTCACGACTTTGACGGAATTGCAGGAAAGCCGACGCCACGAAAATCATTGCCGGATCCAACGAGGTATAATTTCAAAATTTTAGCTTTTGAGTGGAAAGTTCCAAAACTGATTTTTAAGCTAGACAATTTTAACGTAATTTCTCATAATAAGCAAATCGATGGTCCTAAATTGAATGTGCATACCCTCAAAAACTACACGACATATCTTAACATTTGTTGAGCAAAAAAGAGTTGTTAAGATAACGGGTTAGGTGATGTAATTTACAGTTCTACTGGTTTAGTCTCATGAAAATCAGCTGCGCGTTTCTAGTATATCGTGTCCGCATATTTTAAACTGATGTTGGCCAATAGGAGCATTGCAAGAAAAAATAAAGAACATTTGCTCTATTCTAGAAACGCTCAGCCGATTTTCATGAGACTAAACCTGTATAAAAATCATGGCAGAAAAAATGCCTGTGAATGCTATTCACTGCAAATGACCTCTTTTTCTTAGGTTCAGTCAATGACTAAAACATCTTGAATGTTTTAAAAACATATTCATGTAGTTTTCATTGATCGAACAATCACGTGATGATACTAAATATCAGTGTTGGAAGCGTTGGGCGTTAATATGCGTTGGCGAACGCCCAACCAACGCGTTGGGAACGTTGAGCGTTGAGGCAATTTTCTTTCCAACGTGTTGGGGTAATTTGGAGCGTTGGGCGTTGGGAAAATGTGAGCGTTGGGCGTTAAGAAAAATTCAACCGCTGGCCAACTTTTCCAACACTGCTAAATATCCATAGACTAACACATAACAACTAAATAATAGGCCGGAGAAACGTCCGGCCTTGTGTTCAAGGGTTTGCTAAATAATCGTGTTTGGGGTTAAACAGACTGTTTACTGTAGAACTCTTAGATCTAACGCCCCATTGAAACGTTTCATATTCCTGATGATGGTCAAAACTGTACCGTATATAACCTACGTTTAATACTATTTTCAGCTTTTTATTATGTCGAAAAGGGTGTCCAGGCTCTCATGTTGGCAATTTTGAAACGGCATTGGGAGCAAAATGAAAAATGGATTGAAACCCAAAAGGAATTATTGACGCCAATTCAAGCACTCGTTGCCGATGAGTTAACTCCTACGTTTGCGAAAGGCTTCAAACCGACCGGGACGGAGGCAAAGTTGGATATGTTGGATGCAATGGCAGAATATTCCCTGAAGTTTTTAACCCCCAAAACTTCAAAGGCTCAAGAAGGCCAAATAGACACGACTGCTATGAAGGTTACGGTTCAGAAATATATAAAAAATATATCATTGTTTGGGTGCCGTAACGACTGAAATGTATGTTTAATAAAATGAAATTTACTTTTTAGGTGAAATTTTTCCAAGAAACGCATTTTTCAGAGAAAACGTTTATCGACGAAAACTTTTTTGTCTAATGTTTGTAAAAAAATATATATTTTGTATGTCATTTTAACGTAATTTTCCCTTGAATTTTATGTTATGTGTCGCGATTGCACATAGTTTTGGACTGTAATTAAAATAAGCACCTACCTAAGTAAGTTAGCACTAAATAAGTTAACAAAAATTAAGAAAGTTAACCGCTTGGCACCGTTATTTTGTTAACTTATTAAGATAAGTGATATTTAATATAAGGTCAGGAAACCATCTAGGTAAAATAAACATTTTTGAATCGTGATAAAGGTAATTTTGAATAAGTGCAAAATATTCGAAATTGAGGCTAAAAAATTTGTGGTTTTGGACAATAAAGGTGAAATTCGTGGCGGTTGGCTTCCAGCTTTTCACGAAATCGGCAAAACCCGAAATGACCTAAAACATGATGCCAAGCTGAAATTTGATATTCGCCGATCGGAAGAAGCCAAACGCATTATTTTGAAGTTATTCTACCAAATCACCAAATTTTTAGAATATTCGGCGCAACCATTCGATGAAAAACTCGAAAAAAACATTTTTAAATCCAAAAAGGAAGCCAAAAAAAGTCTGAAAGAACCCTTTCTCAACGATGACTTTCGAATGGACGAATCCGATTCCAGCTTTTCGGACGAGTTAGAAGTTCGGCACCCGATTCAAAATGTCGAAAGCGAACAGTTGGCGACCAGTTTGGAAAGTATTTCCATTACTCCATCTGATAATGACAAGAGCCGAAAATCGAAAAATACGAAAAACAAATTGCACGAAACGCAAAGTTTAATTTCAAGTAGAAAAAAAATGAACTCTGAGAAAGATCTAAAATTGTCCAAAGTAGAAAACACCGAATTGCATGAAGGGGAAGTATTGGTTAAAGTCGGCGGATTTAACGGATTAGGACATTTTAAAACAATGGAATGTCTGACGAGCGCAACAAATTTAACTTGGAAACAAATGCCCCAAATGCAAAAGGGAAGAAGTGGACTTGCAGTAGTTTACCTAAATGGCGTACTTTATGTGATGGGTGGATCCGATGGAAGTTATTTATCAGAAGTGCTGGAATTCAACATTAAGAAAGGACAATGGAAACAACTGCGGGAAATGACAACTAAACGGAACAATCTTACGGCAAGTGTTTTTCAAATGGACGGGAAAGATTTCATCTTAGCAATTGGTGGAGAAGAATCAAACGTAAAGAATTTGAAGACAACGGAGAAATACGATCCGATAAAGAACGAGTGGAAAATGGTGGCAGAAATGAACGAGGAGCGGTATGGGGCTTGTTCGGTTACAGATTCAAATGGGAAGGTTTATGTAATTGGTGGAAGAGGAAATGGAGAAAATAAGAAAAACGTGGAAAGATATTCACCGAAATCGAACAAATGGAAGAAGATTGAACCGATGAACGAAAAGAGATGGGGAGCTCGTGCTGCGATACACGGGCAACATATATACGTCGCTGGAGGATGGGATGGTCGAAAACATCTTTCAAGTGTGGAACTATTCGACATTCAAAGTTCCACTTGGTCGATTGTTGAGCCAATGAAAGTCCCAAGAAGTGATCACGGGTTGGTAGTCTTCAACAACTCCCTGCTAGTTATCGGTGGAAGAGGTGACGGAAACAAAAGACTGGATTCAACGGAGGTTTACGACTTCCGAAGCAAAAAGTGGAAAACCGGAGAACCGCTAAATGAGCCAATGGCACACTTTGGTCTGACGAAGTTCAAATCTGCTGACTTTAATTATTAATATTCTTCAATTTTGTGTTATTAATTTGTATTTGACAATCCAATAAATTTGAAATTACAACACATTTTTTTCATTAATCTTTGCTTTATTAAACCATTTACTAATTAATGTACCAATTAGCAGCGCCAATCGAATTTGTTTTTTTTTGTTTATTATTACTTATTTGTTATATTGGTCAATAAATTTCATGGTANTGCCTGAAAAACTGACTTGACCTGATATTTATTAAAAATTAACTTTGATATTTTTTCATCCAAAAAAGCTTTCAAAAAAGTCTTTTTAAAAAGACATGATTTTAAAGATTTTTTCTCTAAAATCATGCTTCTCAAAAAACTGAGTTGACCGTAGTGCAAAAACATGACTTGACCCTATAACGGCCCGAATGGCTGACCTCATAACCAACAAGACTAAAACAACAAGACCTTATTACAGCCCTCTGTAACACGACGTAATATCTGTCGAAAAAGTCGAAAATTTTGCAGATTTTTTTTTTTTGGAGGAATTTGAAAACGACCTTTACTTCGGTATCCTCAAATCCAACGGATCGCATTGCCTGTTCGACTTCCTTGAAGAGTTTTTGATCGTCGGTGCCAGGTCCCGTTCCGATTTTCATGGCCTGTTTTCCGTCCTGTTTTGTGTACACGTAGGTGTTAATTCCACGCTGCAGTGATAATGACGTTAACAAACTCTCACTAGCACCGGCCAACAGTTGGTAAAATGAGTGGAAATTACGCTCCCCTTCATTGCGCTTAAGGTCGTCTTTAAGACCGAGCCAAAAACTTGATTTATTTTGAAAAAAATCACAAGGGTCCTTGTTTTTAACAGCTCACAAAATTGAACTGAACAGGTCTTCAACATGAATAGCAGACAAATGGAAATTATTAAGGGAAACTATTCCGCCTTATTTTTTTTCAACCGGAACCGGAAGTACCTGTAATTTCCGGTAAAATAACAAAAATGTGATTTCTCGAAAAATCCGCGGTAAAAGTTTTTTTTTTATTTTTGGTCATACATTTCAATTCAATTTTGTAAGCGACGGTAATATGTAATTACCGGTTAAAGTGGTGAATTGTTGGTTTCTTGAGGTACAGAAGAGCTTTTTGAGTGAAACTTTGCCAGTTAAGCGAATAAAGATCACTGATTTCATTTTCGAGTCAGTTTTGTAATATGACCCCTCTAGGGGGGGGGTCAAATTACAACTTGCTTGAAATGGGCTGTAACGGTACTCATTCGGTCAGACTTTTGATGGCAATCACGAATATGCTATTTCAAAATTCTTTAACTTGAAATTTTTAGGCCATTTTTCCGGGTCAAATTACCACTTGCTTAAAGTGGGGTCAAATTACCACTTACTTAAAGTGGGCCGTTATGGTACTCATTTTTGGTTTGTTCTTTTGCAATTTTTATAATATTTGTGTCGGTCTTAAAAACGAGCCTTAACGACGCGCGACTTTTCCAGGAGATATGAATGAATATTGCCCCCATTTGGGACACCACGAAAATCAAAGCTAATGTCCATATACTTGCCGAATCGAGACGAGTTATCATTTCTTCCCGTTCGTGCATTTCCAAAAGACTCCAAAATCACATTTGTACGGAGCAGAATAGAACGGACCCGCTCGATTTGATTTTTGGCCGAAGTGCTCGTTACGGCAGCCAGATACTTCATAACGATCTTTGACGCCTCGGTTTTACCCGATCCGGATTCCCCAGTAATAATCACGCAGGTATTGCGACGTTGCCTCTAAAACTCACATTCACAGGGGGGTCTGGTTATAAGGTCAAGCTCGAAAAAAATGACTTGACCTTAATGCACTTCAAAAAATGACTTGACCTTATAACCATTTTCAAATTTTTGAAGAAAAACTCCAAAAAGGGAGGTCTTCATCCAAAAAAAAGTGAAAAAGACATGATTTATCTGAAAAAAAAAATGACTTGACCTTAGTGCAAGAAAGATGACTTGACCTTATAACCAGACCCCCTGTAATTTTTTTAATAACGGGTTAAATACTGGAATTTTTAAAACCTTTTTTTAATAATTATTATTTTACAATTTTGTAAGAGACAGGGGGACTTGACCTCAATGCACTTTAAAAATGACTTGACCTTATAACCATCTGAATTTTTTCTAGAATAAGACATTAGTGCTGGGAAAAAGTTCAAAAAGACATGATTTTATAAAAAAAAGATGGGCGAGCGGGGGTTTTCCCAAAAACATGCTTCTCAAGAAACTGACTTGACTTTATATGGTCACACATGGTGACCTTATAACCAGAGCCCCCTGTAATTGTCTTATACAATAATTAACAAATAGGTTTAAGAATTCCCGTTAAAAAAATACGATTATGTTTTATGATAAACATTCTCTAACCTTGATCGTTTTGTGTACGGCTTCGGCAAGTGCAAATAAATGTGGCTGCCGTTCCCATTGTTCGCGCCCTTTATAATCCTATAGAATTTATTATTTAAAATAAAGTACAGTCCTTACGCCAATATATTGACATATTTTCGCTCGATGAGTCATAATGAAGCGTGTAAGTGGCCTATTTCTGTCCCTTATTTAGATTTTTTTTTTTCATATTTTGACGAGTTTTAGGCCCTATGACTCATGCGCAAGTGTCAAGATAAGGGCGCAAGGACGGTAATCGGAGATCCGATGATGTAACTATATAGTTTAACTTTCATTTTAATTTTGAAATTTACCTCAATCTGGTCATTTCCATAAATATTCAACGTTCTGTATGGATTGACTGATACAACAACTTCACCAATATATGTGTATGGATTTCCTAAAAATATCATTGAATAGAAACATATTTCCACAAACGCAAAAAATGATAAAAAAAGGCACCCGTTAGTTTGCAAGAATGGGAAATTAGGACAATTTTAATACTAACTTACACTTCAGATTACTAGTAATTAATCATTCAAGTTCAATAAGGTCAAGGACAAAAAGCGTACGTGACACACTTCACTTGACCTAATAAACACACAAATCTTTTGTCATATAAAACATTGCGGGACAAATACTTTGTACTAGAGATTATTCCACCTAACCCAGCCAAAATTCTAACAAAAAAATGTACACAAAGCAAATGCCTTTTTTATTTACATCAGGTACTTTTTTTTATTTGAACAGCTGGTATCAAATATAAACCAAAATAGTGGGTTTTGACTACGGTTTGTACAGTACATTATGAGGTATAATAACGCGTTTCTCGCTTTTCTCGTTTTAAGGCCTAGGGGGTGGTTATAAGGTCAAGGTCTAAAAAATGACTTGACCTTAATGCACTTTGAAAAAACTGACTTTACCTTATAACCAACCTGATATTTTTCACAATAAGACCTTAATGCTGGAAAAAGACATGAGGTCTTCATCCAAAAAAAAAAAAAACGTAAAAAGACATGATTTTAAAGATTTTTTCTCAAAAAGCATGTTACTCAAAAACATTGACTTGACCTTATAACCACACAAATGGCTGACCTGATAACCAACCCACCTGTATTAGAATACAAAATTTGAGAAAGCGGGAATCACGTTATTTTACCGCAAACTGTACGATAACATGAATGTTTACACATTTGCGGTGTGAAAATTTACAGTACAAGTGCGGTATCTAGTACACCGTGTAATGTGGTGCAATGGCTATTTACATTATGAAAAATGCAAAATAAATTTCAAATTAAACATAAAAAGTTCGCCAGTTATGCGTTGGCTTGACAGCTAATACTTCACAATGAGATTTTAATACAGTTGCCGCTTTCTTAGCCAACACTTGTTTATCTTTTTAGCTTAGTGCGAAAAGTACCGATCAAAATGGTAGAAGGGGCACTTGGTATAATTTATACCGTATTAANTCAGTCGTTTTTACCAAATTATACAGTACATACTCATATGAGGTATAATAACGCGCTTCTCGCTTTACTAGTTTTTGAGCTTATTAGAATACAAAATTTGAGAAAGCGAGAAGCACGTTATTGTACCCCATACTGTATGGGCCATACAGTATGGGCATACTGTACTGTATCTATTGTACTCGTATTGTGAAACTATTCATATGTTTTACTATAGAATAGTAATAGAATATAGTTTTCGGTTTTCGAAAATAGCGTCCCAAAAAGAAGCATCGTAACCAAAGGGATCATTTTTCTATTAGAATGACCCCATTTTGGCCGAAAAAGGAGTAAAGACTGTATTAAGGGCTTAAAAAACTGAGTTCCCCTCCAAAAAAAAAAGTTCAAAAAGATATAAAGACCAAAAAAAATGAATTGACCTTATAACGGTCACAAAAACTGACTTGAACTTATAACGGCACACCTTTAGAACTCATAATCAAACCCCCTGAAAGATTGACTTTGATTTAACCCGTGTCCACCCTACTAACCTGCTTTGAATCGCTTTTCAAGATGCTCAACAACAGTCTCTGAATTTGCAGTATCAAATAAACAAAAGTCATTTAACAATCCCGACTGATCTCGTAGGGCAGCCATACTTTCAGCCCCACACAATCTGAAATATGTTTTTTCTGTTCAATTTTAAAATAAATAATTTCAAAAAAAAAGTAAAAAATATTATCAACGGGGCATATTCATGGATTTGAATGATTCAACTCAAACAATGCATCATGTAAATGTATACGGATTTACGTTAGATGACTCATCGAATCATTAATATAATGAAATATGATTAATGTCTTTGAGTAAGCGACAAAGTTGTAAAAAAATCTGCGTGAAATACCTGAGTAAATTAGTTGACCAATCACAGCCCACAGGTGAATGGTTTTGAGGTCATGACCGTTATAATATTTTACTTTAGTAGAGATAATTTATCAAAAACTCTATTGAAGTAAAATTTATTCAAAAACATGTACAGGGGGTCTGGTTTTAGGGTCAAGCCACAAAAAATATTGACCAAATTTTTACCCAAAAAAATGGCTTGACCTTAGTGCAAAAAAGATGACTTGACCTTATAACGGTCCCACCTTGTGACCTTATAACCGGACCCCGTACAAAGGGTGGGTTATAACTTATAACCTACTCTTTGTACAAGAAGGTCTGGTTATAAGGTCACAAGGTGTGACCGTTATAAGGTCAAGTATAATCTCTTAGAATCTCTGGAAAATACCATAAAACGTTAAATGCAAGCATAATTAAATTATTTTACGAAAGGTAAAACGACATAATTTTATAGCTTTTTTTCCCAGAAAGACATGATTTCGAAAATACCATTTGACCTTAATCTCACAAAAAGGGGTATTTCCTAGAAAGATTTTAGCATTAAAAAACGCGCGCGGCGGTTATGAATCTGAATCTTTGACATAAAATTACTGATTTTTTTGTGTAATTTATTTCTGTTTGTTCGTTGTTTATAAGTGTTTTCTCTTTTGCTATTATTCAGTATCTATCATTTGTTGTTTTTTCATATTTATTCTTCGATGAATGGCACCCTCTAAAAGTACCATGGAAACGATCTTATATTTTACGAGATATTGTCAAAAAATATATATATAAGATTTATATCTCCCTTTGTTTAAGTTTCCTTTTTTCAAGAAAAAAAAATATTTTAAGTAAATTCTCTATTTATTATTTATTTTCAAAATCATATTCACTGACATTGTCCCAAAATAAAAAAAAAACGTAAAAAAATAAATACGGCGTTGTCGAGC
>SCLG01000299.1:0-13572 GCA_004367875.1 Oikopleura albicans | reverse complement strand
TTTTTAACAATTTTTTAACAATTTTTTAACAATTTTTTAACAATTTTTTAACAATTTTTTAACAATTTTTTAACAATTTTGTAACAATTTTTTAACAATTTACTAAAATTTTCTAACATTTTTTTGCCAATTTCAATTCTTTATCATTCATTCAGAAAGAATCATAAAATTTGTCAAAAAGTCAAAAAAATCACATAAATGTGACACAAATGTTGTTTTTGGAAAATCTACAAATAGTTTTATAGAGAACAGTCTTACCCAAAGAATTTCGTAGTTACTCGAAAATAAAGCCTCTCTAACGCCACCAGGTGACACAATAACGACATTGCCGGCTTTGAGTAGCTCAACCAATCGACTCCGGGGTCCAGTTGTGGCACCGAATAACTCGAGAAAGTTGCGAAATCCAGGCACTTTAAACATAAAATAATCGACTACCGGCCGTGCCCAAATTTGTTTTTTGATTTGAAGCCAACACGTGATATAATAAACGTCAATCGGCATGGCACCATGGTAGTAAACTNTAATAATTTTTTAATAATTTTTTAAATTTTCATAACAATTTTTTAACAAAAAAAAAATAGTGCTTTCCGTGCCGATAACAATAAATAAGATAATATTGTTTAACATTTTTTTTAAATTTTCATAATAATTTTTTAATAATTTTTTTAATAATTTTTTTAACAATTTTTTTTAACAATTTTTAAACAATTTTTTAACAATTTACTAAAATTTTATTCCATTTTTTAGCAATTTCAATGCTTTATCATTCCTTCAGAAAGAATCATATGATTTTATAAAATTTGTCAAAAAGTCTTAAAAAACACATTTGTTGTTTTTGGCAAATCGACAAATATTTTTTATAGAGAAAAGCAGTCTTACCCAAAGAATTTCGTAGTTACTCGAAAATAAAGCCTCTCTAACACCACCAGGTGACACAATAACGACATTGCCAGCCTTGAGTAGCTCAACCAATCGACTCCGGGGTCCAGTTGTGGCACCGAATAACTCGAGAAAGTTGCGAAATCCAGGCACTTTAAACATAAAATAATCGACTACAGGCCGTGCCCAAATTTGTTTTTTGATTTGAAGCCAACAAGTGATATAATAAACGTCAATCGGCATGGCACCATGGTAGTAAACTACCATACAACCCTAAAAATAGTTAATATGAAAAAATCAGCTCATAAAAGCCCGTATGATCAAAAAAAAAATTATACCGGGTGCGCAGTTATCAGGCAGGTTGGCCCGCAGTTATCAGGCACCCAACGAAATTCCCCGCTCGTGCTGTTATCAGGCAGTTTTTTGCATATTTTTCCCTATTCCGCCTACGCCCTGCGCAGTTATCAGGCAGGTTTTTAGACGCGAAACCTGCCTGACAACTGCGCACCCGGTGTATTTATCATAAAAAATTGAAAAAAAGGCGAATAAAAAGATCGAAAACTAAAAACATGAAAATTCGAAATGACTTTTGAAAATGCCAAACATCGAAACTCAAAAAGTATAAAATTCTAATTTTATAAAAAAATATTTAAAAAAACTTTAGTTTTTTGAAAATTCGAAAACCCAAAACATTGAAAATTTTGAAAGATTGAAAATTTTGTCAGTCAAAATTAAACCAGTCATAACTCACGGTTTCAATACCTTTTTCTTTGATTGAAGGTCAACTAATTGCGAGCACCCGTGTACTTCATACGAATGCCAAATTGAGGCATGAACTAGCCAACATGTTGAAATGACGTTCATTACGCGCTTGATAAAATTGGTCGGTTCCCGAATAAGCGTCAGAATGTCATGTCGACCCCGATAAATATAAATGGCAAGAACTTAATACAAAAATATTACTTCAAAATTTAAACAAGATTTTTTTTTAGTTTAGCGGATACTTGATAAGACCTTAGTGTTGGGTAAAAGTTCAAAAAGACATAATTTTCATGGAAAAAAGTGTAAAAAAACATGAGTTAACCTTAGGTTAAACTAAAGTTCAAAAAATAAATCTGGTTTAAGGTCAAGCCCAAAAAACTGACTTGACCTTAATCACTTTCAAAACTGACTTGACCTTATAACCATGTCAATTTCGATAGAAAAAAAAATGCCAGCGTAGTGGGGGTCCCCCCACTGGGGGAGGTCTTCACCAAAAAAAGTCTAAAAAGACATGATTTCTATGGAAAAAATGACTTGACCTTCAAACGGTCCAAATAGCTGACCTTATAAGCAAGCCCCCTGTACAATTTACCAACCTGATAAATAAATATATATTATGACGATAGAAGGTAGAATTATATAAAGAAGGAGAAATGATATCCAAGTGTATTTTCGAAAATCAAAATAGGGCAAAAATAACCAGTCCAACCATCCGCCCAAAAATCGGTCGACAATGTATAAGGTCAGCGTCGAAAGCCATGGCCAAAATTCCGCTAGGAACCCTAAAGAGCCACTCTCAATCATTTAGCTCATTCCGCCACCTCAACCTTAAAAGAAACAAAAAACAGTTCAAAAATAGCGCATTGAAATACAATTGTCAAAATAATAGAAAATTAAGTACAGAAAGGCACCTGATCAATTTGGAGAATGCCAAATTCGAAAAGAAATCATTCAGTTGGTACTTAAAATATTGGGCATGCTATTTTAATAATGGGTCTGGGCAATGTGTTCAATTAGGAGAAATCGAAAGTTATTGAATAATTATTATTTTCCAAACTTAAAATATGCATAATTAATCACGCGAAATTATTAAATAATCAAATCTCCAGAAATTGGGTACAGTATTGGGCCTCAGTAGGCTCAATAATACAGCCCATACGCTGTTATCTTGCAACTTTCGCATGAAAAAAATCCGCAAGATAACGGAGGGAACGGGGACATCTGCAAGATAACAGCGCAGTCCTTAATACAGAAAAATAGGGATTCCTGAAAAATTTGCCGAAAAAAATCTGCAATATGACGGAGCCGACGGAAAAAATCTGCAAGATGACGGGTGACAAGATAACAGCACAGGGGGTGTATATAACGGGCTAAAATAAGTGTACCCTCATTTAAGATCAGAACCTGATATGGGCGACAACTGAAAAAGGGTTTCAATTTCGGCAAAAAAAAATTATTTTTTGCCCTTTTTCAACACTTGCCAAAAACGGCGAAAATATAACGAGTTTTTCTTCTTTTGGGCGTAAACTCTGGAAAGTTTTGAAGCATACAAACCTTTACACAGGGTGCGCCGTTATGTTCCACCCCGTTATGTTTCACTTTTTCCCGATCGGGCCATTATGTTTCACTATTTTTCGAATTTTTTTTTGTGAAACATAACGGCGCACCCTGTGTATAACACTTGTTCTTTCAAATGCAAACTGCTATTTGAAATGATGTTATTTAAAACGCACATTTTACAGTTTTTGGCATTCGCCCAAATCCCGTTGTCCCTATTCAAGACATCCCAAAACTGATTATATTTTCGGATTACCCAATTTGGGTACAAACTGAATAACATTATTCAAATTCCCATTTATCCAACTTCGATCGATGCCATACAGAGGCAGTTAATTTTTTGATGTTTCATTTATAATATCCTATTTTCGGGAACAAAAATCGCGTACACCTCCTTAGTCAAATTTTCGGCGCACTTTTCCACTAAACTTTTTCTTTTTGAATGGGACGGGTTCGGTCTCGTCGCCGTCTGGGAGGTCAAGTAAAGAAACCGTCGCTTCGGCACCGACCTTAAATCGGTCGTCTTTCACCGTGAACCCTTTATAAAGCCCGTCGTCATTTGCTTCGTTTTCGTAAAAAGCATCCGCTGTGTCCGGTAACTAAACAATTATTCTAATTAGAGGGGGGTTGGTTATAAGGTCAAAGTCTAAAAAACTGACTTGACCTTAATGCCCTTTGAAAAAACTGACTTGACCTTATAACCAACCTGAAATTTTTTTCCACAATAAGACCTTAGTGCTGGGAAAATATTCAAAAACACATGAGTTCATAGAAAAAAGTGTAAAAAGACATGATTTCTAAAAAAAAAATGTGCCAGCGGTCTTCATCTAAAAAAACTTAAAAAGACATGATTTTAAAGATTTTTTTCCCGAAAAGCATGCTACTCATAAAAACTGACTTGACTGTATAACGGCACAAATGGCTGACCTAATAACCAACCTCCCCTGTATTTATTTCGTCATGTATGAAAAATCTTTCATAAAATCGATGAAAATCTTTTGATTCATATATCTATGAAAGCATCTACATGGGGCTGGTTATAAGGTCAGATACAAAAAAACTGATTTTACCTTAATGCACTTTGAAAAAACTGACTAGACCTTATAACCATCTGAAAAAAATTTCGACCATTTTTTTCCACCATAAGACCTGAATGATGGGAAAAAAGTTCAAAAAGACATGATTTCTATAGAAAAAAAAGTGTGCTAGCGGGGAACTAAAAGACATGATTTTAAAGATTTTTCCCAAAAAGCATGCTTCTCAAAAAAACTGACTTGACCTTAGCGAAAAAAAGTAATTTCAACAAGACCATAAGACCTTATACATACCAAATGTCATATTTTATAACCAATCCCCTGGTATGAAAAAATTGCTTAAAAAAATCTCTGAAACAAGCCATGTGAAAAATCTATGAAAAAATCTAAACTTTGTATACATTTAAGTTCTTTATGTAGAATTTTTTTTATATTTATATTTAAAATTATTCTTATTGTTCTTTGTTGGTGTTTTTCCTTTGTTTACAAAAACAATAAATTTTTAAAGGTCACTGACCCCAAGATCGTTTTGGTATTCTTGTTTGACTTCTTCTTGTTTGCTTTTGTCGGTTACCCATGTACCGTATGCGACGTCATTAGATCGTTTCTTTCCCCTGTCTTCGTCATTTGCGCCGCGCCATGATAACGTTTTGGCAAATTGTGTGTTTGCTTTTAGACCGCCTGTTGTCGAGTTACCGGACGAATTGGTCCCGGCCGAAGAACTAAACAAACTTCGTCCAGTTTTTTTGAATGACGGTTTCGACGCCCTAACAATCGTTTGATTTTCTTCCGGCTCTTTTTCTTCGTCTTCCTTTTTCGCCTCTTCCCATTGCTAAAAAATAAATCTATAGGGGAGTTGGTTATAAGGTCAAGGTCTAAAAACTGACTAGACCTTATTTCACTTTGAAAAAGTTGACCTTAAAAGGTCAAGGTATAAAGAATCATCTGAACACATTTTCGAGCACTAAAACTTTTTTTCCACCATAAGCCCTTAGTGCTGGGTAAAAAAAAAGTTCAAAAAGACATGATTTTCATTTTAAAAAATGTGCTTTATCCAAAAAAAGCTTAAATAGACATGACTGTAAAGATTTGTTTCCAAAAAGCATGGTTCTCAAAAAAAAAACTGACTTGACCTTATACCGGTCCAAATGGCTGACCTAACAACCAACCAACTGTAAAATTCAAATTCTAAATGGATTTTTCCTGTCAAATTTACCATTAAGGAACCATTTTTTTTATTGATATTTTTGTATTTGTTCAGGCGTTCTTGACCTTAAAGCGGCCGCAATGGCTAACCTTATAACCAACAATGTCTGTATTCATTCTTACCAATTCATCTTACTAATTATTAATGTTATTTTACTGTGTAATACACAGTGTGTATTGAATTTTAAATAAAAAGATATTGCAATTGCTTGCAATACCATTTTGTATTTACATATATATTGTATATGTTTGTACTTACATGTCTATGTATTGTATTGCATTATATTGTATAACTATCAACAAAATAATGCATACAATCAATTATTCAAAAGTCAATATTTAAAATAATAATCCAGTATTTAAAATTTAATTAAAATTATAAATATAATTTTGTTAGCCAATCATATTTTTTATTAGTTTCCGGTTGCAATTCAAAAAAAAAGTGCCAGGAAGTGTAGGTCTTTAATGAAGACTCATAAACAGAAAAAAGTCGGTGCTGGAGCTTTTCGTCAATGATACTTTTCGTCCAATGAGATTTTTCGTCCAAAACATTTTTCGCCCAACACGTTTTTCGTCCAAACTCTTTTTTCACAAAAAAATCGGTTGGAAATGTGTTTTTAGTCAACTATTTTTGGACGAAAAATGTTTGGACAAAAAAATTGATGGGCGAAAAATTTTTGGACGAAAAATACCAAATCCTCCAATTGGACGAAAACTAACAAAGACATGATTTATGTTAAAGAAAAACTGACCCCTTTATCTTTTTTTTTAATTTGCGTTTTTTTTCTCTAAAATTTCAATTCGATTCGAATATTTATACATAATATATATATATATATTTACCGGTGGCGCTTTCCATCTGGTTTCCCTGGTTTTTGAGTTCCAGTAATAAGTATTTCCATCTTTATCTTTTGCTTGGTGCCAATCTTTTGAATCTTTTTTCTGTTTATTTTCTAAATCTTCTTTTTCCTTTTCTTTTCGATCATCTCGTTCCTGACGTTTAATCGACTTTGAGGTTATACCGGCTTCTTTTAGGTCCCTCTTGTACGCTTCCTATTCAATAATTTCTATTTTAATTATTAAACAAAACTAATATACATTTGTTTTGCGTTAGCTCTTAATAATATGATAACGTGTGTGCGTATTCATAAGGCTGCCCGCAAACTTTTCAGGTAAAAAATGTCTCCGAAGGAAAAAGGGATACACCAGGTGCGTCATTGTAACATAACGGAAAATAGTGATTACGTAACTCGCAAATATTGCGCAATACGTGTTTTTTGNAAAACGTTTGACGCCGATTTTTGATATCTGTTTTTTATCATTAAAATTCATGGTCGCCAATCTAGATTTTTTGAGGTTATTTTTTGACTTTCGCGATTATTTTTTTTATCAGACATTTTTTCAAAAATCGAAGTCAACAGTTTTGTGCTCCTTGTTGAAACAAATCTTTTAAAACAATAAACGACTCAATAGCATCAAAATTGTAAAACTAGATCCAATATCGGATTTGATTTTTAGCAAAGTTCATGGCTGTGTGGGCGGCCTATGGTAATAGTTTTGTTTCGGTAAAACAAATGAGCTGATGCGCGGGAGTTTCGTTAGTATGTTTCAAAAAAGTTCATTGAAATTCACAGTCTACAATATCTTTTACGACCACTTTTTTGGCATGACATATTTGTACACAGAGGGTCACTCACCTCCTTAAAAAGCATTTCTCTGTTTACGAAAATTAAATGATATATTTCGTGGCTATATTTAGGTTCGTTTTTTTTTTTTTGATCATCTGACCTTTTTTGCTTGGTAATTGTGGATTATAAGTTATTCATGGTGACATTTTGTATCGACAGTTTGGAAAATAAATGGAAAAAAAGTGCTGAAATGGGAAAATAGTAGAAATAATACCTTTGCCGCTCGATCAGCTTCGGCTAAATAACACTCGATTTTGTCTTGTTCTTTTGCGTTCCATTCCGAGATCTTCCGGATACCGGCCAACGCCTTCGCCTTATTTGCCTGATGTTTGGACCCCCTTAATATTCAATTACTTGTTGGTCAGAAATCTAGAAAGTCACAAATTAGCCCGAGCCAGCTTGTCAGAATGAAAAGACCATAATATATTTATAACAAATCCGGATTTTTAAACACACAAATTTCAAGTTTGAAAATTGATACATCGGCAACATGCGTACCGTCCTTAAGGTGACCTTAAGTTTAGGTCTATTTCGTCCGTGATTTTTCGATTGTACTTATTATCAGAAAAAATGTATAAGTTAAAATCTTCAGACATATTTTCAGAACTCCAATTGATATTACCATTAGGGACCATAATTTATCGTAAATAAACAAAAATAACCTTTCATGTGTTTCCTTTTCGACTTTATTGTCAGCATACCAGCATTTACAAAATTCACAAAAAACTCTCCCTTGCGATACCCAAAATTCCGACATTTTTTTCTAAAAAAAAATATAAAGTTTTTTTACTAGATGAACAAGTTTTGAATTTACTAAAACTTCTAAAAAGCTAACGCTTGCTCTTCAAAATTAATAAACCGAATATAAGCGTTGGGTTAAAACGTCATCTTTTTTAGAATGTTTTTTTGAAACTCCGCAGTAATCCTCATGACACAATTCAGAAATACAGGGGGTTGGTTATAAGGTCAAGGTTAAAAAACTGACCAACCCCCCTGTACATGATTTTAATTAAAAAAAACTTGATATTGATTCTTGACTCAAAAATGGTTCACCTTCAACTGACAAAAAATCTTTGACCTTATAACCAATCGAGAGAGTTGCGATACAGAAAAAAGACATAATTTCACAACTTATTGGAAGCAAGCGTCCGTATTGAGAGTAATGACTGTACCAATTTTGCAAATACCTACATTGGAAATAGATCTTAATCTCAAAAAGACCAAATCTCAGACCTTATGACCGACCCTATACATGTAATTAACTGGCAACGAACAATAAATTACAAATATAGATAATTGTCGAATATGATTTATTGTGGCACATACGGGTTAAGGCATTAATAGAAGGAACAATACTGGAATCATACTTGAAAGGCGGTGCAAATTGCGATAACGAAAAGGCCACAGAAATTTTAAATTGAAGAATTATTTACACGTGTTTCACCCAAAACGTTACATTTTCGACTAAATATTAATAAACATTATTATTATAATTATTTGTAACGCTCAGGCCTGACCAAATGGTGGCGGTTTTGGGCGAAAGCTAAAACGCTGAAAATAAAACATTTGTAATGTGGAAGCTACTTTTAAATAAAAATATTTGTTTTGATTTTTTTTATAATTTCGAGAAACATATTAAAGACAAATTTTTTTTTTGTTTGTCAACCATTTAAAAACTCAAACAAAATTTTGAACAACGGTCCTTAATTCCATAACGGCTGTTTTCGGTTCTCGAAAAAGAGGCCGTTATGGGGTAAACGGCCGTTTTTTGAGGAAAAAAGCGCCCCTTATGGAATCAAGGACTGTATCTTAAAAAAATTCATTCATGATCGATAGTAGGGCACTTCAAAATATATCTTGCATCATGAGGTGCATTACAGGGTCTCACATAAATAACCGGCGTTTTGTTTCGGATTTTAGACATGGGGAGGTTCCGATTTTTAACTGCGCGGAATTTTCGGCGTTAGAGAGCACCTTCAAGGTGAAAGGGCCTTCAGAGTCACTAAAATGTTCTCTAGCGGCTTATGGTGTGCATTCTCTAATGCTTTTCAAATTCGTCCCTTTCGAGTCGAACTGCATCATACTTGTGATTTTCATAAAGATCTATTTTTTCCGGGTGAAAAAAACTGGAGTCTCAATGGGATTATCCCATCTCCAAAATAAGGGGAAACCAAAAAAAAAACGCTGTGAAACGCTGAGTACGGTCGCTTGAAACTGACGTGAAATTATCACGAACAGTTTTTCAGCTTTTGGTAATCTACGTTACCACAAATCAATATGTGCTCGCCGAGCTCAACGTTATTGATAACGAAATTAATATATGGAGCCAAATTAAATACGGCACCGCAGTCTTTCGAACAAAACGTTTAAAAAAAAAAATTATGAAAGTTTTCTCCGAAAAATGTGAAATTTTCCCAGAAAGACCGCGGTGTCATTAAATACTTATATGAGTAGCATAGTACGGAAGTTCAGGATGGATAGGCAATACGTAAAGCGTTGAAGGTGTTGAAAGCGTTAGTGATGGAGATTTTTTTTTTGAACTTAAAGTTTAACTTTTTCAATAAAATTAAGTGGCCCATTTAAAAAAATATAAGATTACACCATCTAGCCAAATAACTATTATGCCCAATTTCTCGTAAACCTAGCAGAAATAATAACTTTTCAGCACACAGGCTTGAGTGACGAATGACAGTTAAGTCGTTAGGTGGCGTAGTTTTGCTTACGAGGAATGTTCTACAAATCCATGACAGAGCCTGATATCAAAAATGTTTAACTCCCATGAGGCCGAAATATTTTAACAACATCGTTTGAAGTTATGACTCATAACGGTAGCTGTATTCTTAAACTTTTCACATTTTCTTAGGAATTAAAAGTAAGCCGGAGAATCGACGAGTTACAGTTTCATTCACCGCCTTGGCACACAATGAGTTTTTTTAATAAATGACAAATAATATTACGGTGAAATACACATCATCGGAACACCGTGGGTTTAAATGCCGTGAACGGTATTTTGGCGACCATTTTTGATCGCTGAGAAATTTTTATTTTAGTTGGTCTTGGTTCTTGGTCTTCAAGAAATTGGTCGCCAAACGGTGTTTAAAACAGGACATTGCAAACAGACATTGCCAAGTTGGCAACCAATATTAAGGTCGCCAAGACTCCCAAAAAACAATTTTTTGGCGACCCAAGTGGTGGCCAAAATACCTTACTCCCTAAATGCGTATTTAGACACAAAACGAGATCAAAATCTAACCCTGTCATGGGATAATTCAGAGAATTTGATTAAGATTTTCTGCTGGATATTAAAATATAATAAAATAGGATTTTCAATAAATTGAAGGCAACTTTGAGTGATTAAATTTCTCATTTGAAAATAAAGCGATGAGAAATAGGGACTCTGTAAACATTTACGTCTAAAAATAGGTTTTTAGACGCAAAATAATGATTTTATGGTTACTTAATTTAGGTCAACCATTTTTAGGGTCGGATTCTGTTTTCAAAACTACTTTCGACGCAGTCTATTATACACAAGGTGCGCTGTTAACAGACAGGTTTTTAAAAATTTTAGACGGCCTGTTAACGGCGCACCCTGTGTATGCGTTTTCGCTTCCGTCGAATACTCCCTATATAATTTATATGGGCTACATTCGTATTCACTTTGCGTTGAATTCTACTTTATACCAACTGCCGAATAATAAACCAATTTTTAGTAAACCTTTTTTAACCCGCGTACCAAATCTACCGACTTCTGGTTGACCCCTTCCCCTCAAAATAATAATAAGTAAATTTTTCTCGTGCAGTAAAACGAAATTGCGACTGTATAATAAATATTGTCTTTTATAAGATTCTGTAAAAGTGCTCGAAATGTAAACCATCGTTGGAATTTGTTTTTGCTCTTCGATTAAAAGAAGTTTTCAATAAAACAGAATAAACTTTCCATTTTCGTCGCTGGACACGATTGCCCGATTAATGTCCGGCTCAAGATATTTCGGCGACGGCGCAAAAACAGCACAGGTAACTGCCGCTTTATGATACTAAAAATACAGGGGCTAGTCTTCATTCATGATAGGGGAGGGTCTGGTTATAAGGGGGAAGAGCTCTTCATTAAAAACGTAAAAAGACATGATTAAACAAATTTACCATTAACAGTGCTTCAAAAAAAAACTGACTTGACCTTATAAGTTGTAACGGTCACAACTTCACAGCATATAAACCGACCCCCTTGAGCTACTTTTACTAGTATATTATGTTCAGTCTAGGGGTAATTAAAAATTTAGTAAAGTCACATTAATAATTAAATTTATTTAATCAATTACCTCAATAATAATAATAATTGAGTTTACTCATACAGTATGAGGTATAATAACGCGCTTCTCGCTTTTTTAGTGTTTAACCTTTGAACACATATTTAAAACAGTTCCCTGAACACATCGGACGGACGTTTGTCCGTCCCATCTATCGTTGTGTTCTAACCTACGTAACTTTTCATCATGAGCAATTTGATGGTCCTGAATCGAATGAGCATACTCTCGAAAGCTCTCCGACCACCCNTCCCGTTAGGTGGAATTAAGCACATGCGTACTTGCGAAACGGACATACGCGAATATAAGCAAAACCGGTATCAATTTGAAAACCGGTTTTTTGTGTTTTGGTTTTCAACTCATTTTGGTATTTGATAGGAAATTTTAATTTTGTTAAAGCGAAATCCATATTTTTATTTAGTTCTAAATGAATAAAACCCCTCAAAAACGGGTAAATTATATATGTCCATTTTACGAAGGGTTTATTATTAGTTTTGGTTGACTTTATTTGTATCTGTTTGCCGTATTCACTTCGCAAGTACCAGTACAAAAATCCTGGATGTGTGATGGAGATATATTTTACTTTTTATTATTTTTTTTTGGCTTAAAACTTGTTTTATCGGTCACATGAAAGAAACTTATATTTACTAAACCTACGAACGATATCAACAGAAACAGCCCCCAATCACCAAAAAATGCGTTTCGGGTGATAGCGATTAAGATAAAGGATCATTTACCGAAAAACATAAATACGACCTTCTATCGAAAGGTCATTAGAGGCCATAAATGTTGAAAAATAAATGAGCTATATAAGTGTTAATGACTCTATGACACCAGTTCTTGGTGTTANATCTCAAACCGGCTTTTTGTATTCGCTTTGTGTGCTGATGACGGTTATTTCCCGTGTCAAAATTAATTTCCGGTTAACCGGTTATGGTTTATTCGATTACCGGTTTATATACTTTGGTAACATGTATTAGCGGCAAAATTGTCACTAACTCGGCTACGGCAAATTCGAATTTGTCGTCCATTATTTCATATAATGCCCGAAAATGGAGACCCGATTACCGTTTCAATACTTTGGCACCTCATATTATAGGATTTCCATTTCCGGTTAATCGTATATTAATTTTGACGAAAATTAACCGCCATCTTCAAAACTTAATTCAAAACAAATTTTCAAAAAATAATTAAGACCTTATAACCATAAAACGTATTTTATTCCTAGGGTTCAGGATTCCTGAATCAGGAATTTCAATTTTATATCAAAAATACTTCTGTCCTTTTTTATTTTAACACCATGAAAATTGAAGAATTGATTGGGTCTCGAATATGAATGAAGATATGGGGTTGGGGACCGCCAGAAATTGTGTTAACCGGAACCGAAAGAACCGGCAACGAGTTTTTTGCCACGAGTGGATTAAGGATGAAAAACTACGTCGGATAGGATGCTTTCTAGAAAAAAGTTTTCTCACCCCCGCAGAAAAGTCTCAAATCTCCCAATGTTTATCTAGATGTGCATGTCTCTCTCAATGTGCATGTTTCTCTTGATGTGCATGTTTTTGGAAATTGAAAATGCACATCGAGAGACCCCTGACTGTATATGACCAACATTAAACAAAAAAATCACCGAGGATTTTTCGAGAAATCCCATTTTTTGTACTCAACCCGTACTTCCGGTTGGAAAAAATTAAGGTGGAATAGTTACCCTTAAACATTTTTATTTATATGTCAAAAACCCCAACCCCATATCTTCATTCATACTCGAGACCCATTCAGGTCAATTTTGTGTCGTAAAATAAAAACGATCTTACAATAATATGGGGCGGCTAGATCTTAATTTAGATGGTTTTGCACATTTATTTATTTTCTGTATTACAGTCCTCGTCCCGAAATCGGCAAACCCCCATTCGGCAAGAATTTTTTCAAATTTTTCAATCACCCCAATTCGGCAAGTCCTGAAATCGGCAAGGAGTTGCCATTTTTCGCATTAACAGCTTAGGTTTAACTCCCATGGGAATTGTTTGTATATATGAAAACAACCCTTTTCATCGATATGAGGTTTAAATAAATATGTATCACCACGGTTTTACTTATTTTAATCTATTTAAGGGGGTAAATGTTGCTCAAATTCTCGAAAAAAAA
>SCLG01000298.1:203200-214661 GCA_004367875.1 Oikopleura albicans | reverse complement strand
GAATAGTCTGCGGCAGCAAAAAGAAGTGTATACATGGAATTTGCATATCCGTCGGCCCCACAGTTGTCGCCGTAGACGTGCCCGTTTCCGGAGCCCCAAACAAAAAGGCTCCCTTTTCCATTACGTCCAAACTTAATTCCTTCATCGATTGCTTTCTGGCCCATTGTACGTGGAGCATCCATCATTTTGCCGTCGTCGTCAGGCCCCCAACTCTGTGTATAAATATCAATCAAATCTCTTTTGAAGGAAAGTGAATCAGATTCAGTTTTGTCTTTCGTGGGATTCCTATATTTTTCTTCATGATTTTACACTCGACCAGACACGGGGTATTCAGTATATGAAAAATATTAGTGATTGTATATCCCAAATACAAGATTAACCGCGATTGACCGCATGTCTATGCTGGACTCAAATTTGACCTTGACCTCGACAAGATGCACATAGGGCCCAGTTCGGTTGGGATCCGAAAATTGGGTACCCGATTTTTGCATATCTATGTCACTATCATATACGCCGCGGCCGGTGCCCCTTATATTTTTGTATGACGTGTTTGACTCTTGAATCGCAGGGTTTATTTGGGAAAAGATTAACTTAGACTGAAAACATCACATGGACCGAAAGCTTTACTTGGGCGTTATGGTCCATAAATTATGGTGTACCGTCAACGATCCACATCGCCTACGGGCCAAGTGGAACCTTTCCGAACTGACGCCTGCGGTTCAATTTTATGGAAAATACAAAATGGGATTAAATATAGTTTCATGAAGAAACAAATTTCTCATAAAAAAACTCGCGAACTCTCAAGGGTAAAACACAGATCCCGTAACATATATTTTACCATCTAACATTCGAATTCCACCAATAGAGGAGCCATGAGCGACGCCGACAATGCATTTATTATTATTTCCCTTTGCCGCGATAACACCAGCGCACTTTGTCCCATGATCTTCAGAAGAGGATTATCATTATGTTATTTTACAGATACATTTTACAAGTTTTCTTATAAACTTTCTTACAACACATTTGAACCAATTTTTTGTCATAATGTTCATAATTTCACCGGTGAAAATCGGTTGTATGAAATATTTTAGAAATCTATTAGTTTTGAGACTGAACTGTGTGTTCTAAGAAAATGTTTTATGTTAAATCACGATGTCATTGTCAAAATGCTCCTATAAAAATTGTGAATTATCCGTTTTATAAAATGATACCCCTGCTGGACAATTATTGCAATAGCGACAGCATCTGTCTCCACCATATTCATCATATAGTTCTGGCGTGGGGTCATCGTCATTGTCTGTTATATCAGTTGATATATCAGGTCTAGATATCATAATTTAACTCGTACACTTATGTGCTTTGCGAGACCGAGTGTGCCAGAATTTTATAACTAACATTTTTTATAACTAACAAAACAAATGTTTAACTAACAAAACAAATGTTAAAATAAAATATCTGAATCTGTTAACTCTACTTAGCCGACGCTGCGGTATAACCCCCCCCCCCCTTAGCCAAACGGCCTATAAATAGGCCGTTCAAGGGATCAATTCTCACGGAAAAATTAATATAACGATTGACAAATTTTATTTGTTAGTTGCAACGTCTGATACCTTATCCATATTATTGAAAAAACTTAACATAAAAAATATTTGTTTATTAACCGCTAAGACGACCAATGTGCTAAAGAGTCGAAAATGCAATTCATGCCTAAAAAGGCACCTGACTACTTATAGTCTTTTCGGCTAAGGAGAGTAAAAAAAGCACAAGTGGTGAAAAATCCGTAGAAAATATATAGTTTCGTTTTTCTTAAAAAAAAATTTTCGTAAACTTTTTTCCGTTTAGCTGTAACAGCGGACGAACGTCAAAAACTATNTCTCCTAAAAACCATTATTTTTGTGTCCTAATGTTCATAATTTCACCGGTGAAAATCGGTTTTATGAAATCTTTTAGAAATCTATTAGTTTTGAGACTCTTACTGTGTGTTCTAAGAAAATATTTTATGTTAAATCACGATGTCATTGTCAAAACGCTGCTACAAAAATTGTGAATTAACCGTTTTATAAAATGATACCCCTGCTGGACAATTATTGCAATAGCGACAGCATCTGTCTCCACCATATTCATCATATAGTTCTGGCGTTGGGTCATCGTCATTGTCTGTTATATCAGTTGATATATCAGGTCTAGATATCATAATTTAACTAGAGAGAACACGGTGACGAAGTGATTGTGTGCGTTAGTGCACACATCTTTTTTCGGCTTACTCGCCACCTGTTCGGAACAAACTGTTCCTCTTGGGAGTTACTGGAATGATTGATTAAATAAATTACCTATAATTGTCCCGAAGATCATCGTGCCTCCATTCAAGTCCATCATCTGCCACGACAATATTAACTCCAGTACCGCTTAAAAAATCATAGAAGAAAATGTATATTTTTCTAATTTTTCTGTTGGATGCACCCGATGTGGAATAATTTATTTTCAGAATTAATGCGATCGCCAAAGATCACCGAGGTTTTTCGCAAGAAGAGTTTCGGGGGAAAGTTTTTTGGTAAATAGGATAAAAGATACTCCAAATTCATTAGAATTTCCAATTGGAATCTTTTCTTCACTAAAGTTTCTTAGAAAATGGGTATGTAAAATGTAGAAAAGGTCTAGTCTTTAAGATAATACAAAGATTGGGTTATGTTACCACTTTTTGGACCAAAACGTATCGGGGTTTCCGCCCTGACGGGTTATATTACCAAAGTTGGGTTATCTTACCGCTTTTTAAGCGTTTATAAAGGTAAGATAACCCCTCGGGTGGTGTACATATTATTTATTATAGACTTACATATAACCTTTTGCCCATGCAGCGTGGACGTTGTGGCGCATCAATGTCCATTGCTCTCGATATAATGGATCGTTAAATTGACCTTGATATCGTATAAAATCGGGATGAGAATACTGGTACATGTATGAATCTGGTCGATTCTGGAAAAACCCCCCTTGAAAAAGTTTTTAAAATGATAAAATATTTACTGATGAGTGATGCATTGTAATGAGAGATTGGGTCCATGAATGTTGTGTTATCTGGCGGCCAAGTAGTCGGCGTAGTCACCGGATCTTCGCCACAACTCATGTCCGAGTAGGCTGTACAAACTCATTTTCAAAAATCACCTTTCTTTCAGACCACGTGATTTGACTCACTTATCCACCTACACCCTACGCTATAATCTTTTCTGGCAAAATATGCAAGTCATGTAACACACATGCGTGAATTTCAAATAAATATTATACGTCAAAGCCGAAAAGTTTTTTTTATTCTAAAAACCAATACGGCGCATTTTCTCACCGTGCGTATTCTAGAATTTTGTGAAAGAGTATCCAGTGTAAATCTGATTTAAGAAAATTGCAGTACTTTTTGCGTCCATGAGGTTAAATGTTACCAAGGAAAGAATTGCATAAGCTTTCATTCGTATACAGGTGATATGGCCCATATCATATGGGTATTTGAAAGTCAGATTGGACAGCCTATGTCCAAGAGACATAAAATAAGTTGCATGTATTCGTCGTACTGCGTGCGCGTGCAAGGCTGTAGCAATTTAATCAAATGTGATTTATGAATATTATCGTTAGGGGAACGTGATTTGTCAAAAAATGAATCTACTTGATTGAAAAATGACAGACGAACATCGGTTGGATTCAGATTGTAAAAACAACAATTTTTACATTATATTACAATGTATTATAAATTTACATGTATTATAAATTTACATGTATTATAAATTCACATGTATTATACAAATTGGTGCAAGTTACCGGTATGATTTGAGAAACTAGGAAAATTAGAAAGTTAGAAATATTTTTACTTTCCTTGCTGATGATTTACCGCTAATATGGTAACTCTCAGGCGAGAATGGGTGACAATTATGACGAATTATTTTTAAATACCAAAAATTGTTTAAAAAACATAATTTATGGATATTTCATAAGACCATATGGCCCATAGTCTATGGGGCATGAAATATAATAAATAACCGATATAAAACTTAGTCAAAAAACTTTTCGTTAAATAGGCGAGAACATTGTATTATGCAATATCGCAATAGCTCGTCTGTGATAATTATCACAAATTTCCTGGTCCATGACTTATGGTGCAAAACACCATTGTTTGACTATTAAAAGAGTTTTTTTTTTCGCAATTTTCAACATAAAAAAATTGGCTCCCCTTATTCAAATATTTCGATAAATTGCTTTTAACATTAGCTTAGATGTATCCATGCATAATGATCCAACATGCTCTAGCATTTTGTATATGTCTTTATATAAGGTTTTATCTTGAAGCAAAACAAATTCAACAATCTAAACCCACATAATATTATAATTTATAAATTTTGTTTATCAATCTTATCAGTTAAACGGTGTAACTTATACCTATAAAGTTATGCTGACCCTGAATATTCAAGAGAAGTATAATCTGACCAAAAAAAAAATCTGTCCGTACGACATATGAAGATTTAAAACCTTGTATCAGTTTGAGTGTTACATTCGGGACATTCAGACGGGCTGTCATTTTATTGAGCAAAATTTCGAATGGTAAGTTATGATCTATTTAAATGATGTTTCATTTTAATGTGCCTATATACGCGTAAACATATAGACTATAATAGCTATAATTTATATTATATAGGTATCTAAAAATATTAAATTGAAACATTATTCAACAGTCAGGCAGTGTTGTAAATTTGCCTCAACGCTCCTATATCGTTTGGTTGGCGTTGAGCCCAACGCTATTGGAAAACACAACGATAACGCAAATTTCAGAATTTGCCCCAACGCGAAAATGAATCAAATTTACAACAATGGTCAGGCGTAGTTAGTAAGCCGGTATAAAAAAAAATGATGGTAACAGATAACTTATTCAAAAGTGGGCAGCTATTAGTTAAACTAATGTGCATGACTGTTTTAGAAAGCTCGGATTGCACGACAGTTAAATTAAAGAAAACTGACCTAGAACCCTTTATATACTGTCTAGACATGTCCAGGACTTTTTAATGGTGTAGTTGTGACGTCTTCCATCAATTGACTTCAATGTAACCCCTTGGACCCAGCTGGGCAGGTATTAAGCCGTATTTAAACACGCCCTGTTTCTAGGCCGCTTTTATGTGTTTTCAGGCACACATAAATTTATATGTTAAAATCTGACCAGTTATTGGGTCGGTTTTTCATACAGATCGAGGGACACTTTACGAAAAATGACCGGACCGCCTGGAAACAGGGTGAGTTCAAAACTCGGCTTAATACCTGCCCAGCTGAAAACGGATTTGTGTTACATGTAATCGAAAGATGCATGAAAGGTATGCCATTGTCGGTAAGACACATACACCATCAAAAAGATCATTAAAATAACGCATGCTTTTATCAAAATTTTTTTTTTGTCAATTTGAGTTGGATATTAATCAGCAAACTAATATTTATTTAGTTATCATGCACTAGATGAAACATCGGGAAAACATTTATGTTTGCCCAATAAACTCGAGTTATTTTCAGGACGTGTTGTATTCTGGGATACAGAGTGATCTCCTGGATTCTGTTGATCCGCTGAATCCGGAGAGTTTTCGGGATCCGGTCGATCTTCTGAATCCGGCCGATCTCCTGAATCCGCGTGATCGCCCGAATCTGGCTGATCAGTTTGATCTTCGGAATCCACTAGATTTGTCAGATCCACATAGGCTGTCCAAACTGACTTTTAAAGATTGTCTAAAAAAATCTACTAATGTGAAAAGACAACAAACACATTATATTTATTGAAAACGTCACTTAAACTTTCACAAAAGTGCATAATTTGGAAAATTTTTATTGCCGAATTAGTTGTCATAAACTTTGATTCCATACGTGTTTCAGGGATTTTCAATTACGCCACGGTTTCTATTAGTTTTGAACAATTAAGAGAGTTTTGAGCAAATTATGCACATTTCTCCTCCTAAGAGTTAAAATCCTCAATCAAAACTGTATAAGCACATTTTTTTAAATTATTGTCTTTTACTTTTTGTAACCTATTACACGCTATCTTTTTAAGACGGTACCTTATGTATAGCATCTTTAATTAAAAGACGACTTTAAATTCAGTTTGGACAGCCTAGATCCACAGTATCATAAATCGGGACTTCAATACCTCTGTATTGTCGCTTTTGTCGACTAAGGACTTCATCTTCTGTTAAACGGGCAATGCCAGACAACGATGATAATGAAAATGACTCCCTCTTACGTCGTCGACTCGAAGGTTCTTTATATGGGGTGCGTAACTGTATAAAATTGATGAACAAGGATATAACATTATGAAAGCTGGTAATTTCAGCTTGGCATAAAAAAACTCAACTTTGAATTAGTTGTATGGCCGTCAGTTTAATTTACAGTAATTTTGTGTTGGCATACGATGGGTTTTTGAACTAGTTTTATGCTATTTTTTTCTACAAATCCGTCGAGAGAGGACCCGAGCACCTCGCGTTGAAATCACAAAGCAGCCCTTAATTGGACTACGGGTACCACCTGTGTTTACCCGCTTATAGTAGGTTCGGCACGTTTGAATTATTTGGTTGCCGGAAACAGCCAAAAAACGCGCTACACCTACATTTTTCGTGAATTTCTTTTCGGAACACTATTTAGACGTGGAGCCCTATGACGCGTCCTTACGTCGCGTCCCTACGTCGCGACGCGTTGCGACGTAACCTTTCACTTTTTACACGTAACTTTGAAAGATAATGGCGCAAGGGGTGTATTAGGTTGGCTGGGTTCAAAAAACCATGAAAATTAGCCTGAAAAATTCAAGTTCAGAACCCTTGGAATTGTATGTATTAAATTATTAAAATAATTGAAAAAAAAAGAAATATGTCACCCAAGGACTGTAATAATCAACACATCTTCATAAGCAGTTTTTTCCACACGATAGCCATGTGAACGCAGATTTAGAGTGATTTCCTCAACTTGACTTTTATCGACTTCAGCAACATACCTCTAGTATTTGAAATTAAAAAAATGATCACATACTTTTCTCTATATTTTCTCTACTCGTGTTTGATATCTTTTAATTTCCCATCCTTTGCAAATCCACAATTTAAAAAGTAAAATAACAAAACCAGCCAACAATTTGCCATTAAAATTATTTTTTTTTGTCCCAAATTCTTTAAGCCAATCTGAAATTGCGAATATTTAATATACGGTCAGTGTCACTCCAAAATAAATAAATAATCTAATTTGAGAAGTGAGATAAATACAAGGTACTTTAGGTTCTTTGTGCCTATACCGAGCCATACGAATAATTTCTGACAACATATTTTTTACTGTATGAACGGAAGTAGTAGGATTTTCTACAGAGCATTTGATGTTTTGGCTTAACCCGCTTGGACATTCACACTTTTTGCGTCACGAATTTATTGCATAAGATTAAATTTATTATGGCAAAATCAAGGAAAAGTAGGTTTTAATAGACAAAAAGATATTTTTTTCGAAACTACACTGTACTTGAAATTGAAATTATATTATAAATTTGATTTCAAAATATTTGTATAAATTAATTACGTTCTGAAAAAATGTTACCTATTTGGGAAGTGTTTTCGACGCCTAAAAATGCCTTTTTCATGTTGTATATACATATGCTAGCTTGTATCTATCGAGAACGGAAAACACATTTTAGTGTGGGTCTTGAATAAAAAAAGTTTTTCATACAAAAAAAATCTAGTATTATCGAAATGTGTTTTTCATCTCATTTGAACAGTAGTAACAATATGCCGAACATATATATTTTTTTTATTTCTTATGCTAGAGTATGGAATATTTTTATAAGTTCTACGTAACTTAACAAGAATCACGTAACTTAACACCTTTTTGTTCAAATATTTTGTTAATTTNACTTATCTCAAAAATGACCTAGCCTTTTTTCGATATCTTTTTTTTTCGGGGAGTGAGAATTTGGCGAATGTTGAAAATTGCACCATGATTTTGGTTTTTTTCAAATATTTTTTGTTCTAGATCAATTACGAAAAAAAGGCTAGGTTATTTTTTGCGTCTTATTATTCCAAACATTTAACCAAAAACAGAAAATTCATAGCACTACTAGGGTTGGCGAAATTCAAACGTCAATTATGAGTTTTCGGCAAGTTCAAATTCAATTACGCGATCGGTACTGAGGAGTATGTCACCTAAAATAATGCCATAAGATGCCGGAAGCGGTGCTTCATTCATACATAGGAAAAACGGTTTAATTGCTTCAATATAATAAGCTTATAAAACGTTTTTCCTGAACGTACAGTTTGTAAACAACACGACGGACCCCTCCTTAACAGTAGTAACAATATTCCGAACATATATATTTTTTTCATTTCTTATGCTAGAGTATGGAATATTTTTATAAGTTCTACGTAACTTAACAAGAATCACGTAACTTAACAGCTTTTTGTTCAAATATTTTGTTAATTTATGTAAGTCAAACGTCCGACAAGGTTGCAGAAAATTTTTGTTTTTTTTAGATTATTTTTAATAATTTTAATAATCTCTATTTTTTAATTGTTAAGTGTTTTTTGTCATTTTTTTTATTTTTTATGTGGTATCAAACATTAATGCAAATAATGCAAAAATACTTTACATTCGAAAAATACTAAAGCATAAAAATGAAACCTAAAAATAAAAAAAAAGCTGTTACGTTAAGCGAACAGTTTAACTTTATGCAGCGTAACGGTAAACCAAAAGATACAAAAAATAACAAACCAGAGCTGGGACTTTGAAAATTCCCGCCTCCGCAACGCCATCTGCGGGCGACGCTGCAGGCTATTCACCTCGGCCCTTCTCGTTTTTCGCCTTTTTTTCGTAGTCTTCCTCGGCTTAATTTGAAATTAATGATTGAAATTAATAGTTTACCTTCGATAAAATACAAAAAATGTTTTAACACAAATTTCGTTAAGAAGAAAACGTTTTGACACCTTTTTAACATGAATATTTTTAACATATTATTTTTTGACACCAGTATTTTTTAACACGGAAAACGTTTAGATGATTACTTTTTTAATACGAATATTTTTTAACACGGAAAAGAAAAATAATAAAATAACCGATAGTTTTAAATTAAACGTGTGTTTACCTTGCTAGTCGACGGACCACCAGCTGAGCTATCACTTTCGGGAAATTTGCCAGCGGCTACACTAGCGGCTATAGCCATTTGTAACTCATTATCCTCGATCTCGTCCAAATCTAACTCAAGGCTCTTCTTGCTCGAAGTGGAGCGAGTAGACTTAACATTTAAAATTAAAAAATAATAATTATTTTTCTACTTTTAACAAAAATTTCTCTGAAACACACCTTACGAGACGGAGCGCGCGGGTTATTGAGTGACTTGACCATGAGTTTTTTCTTCTCTCAGAATTCCAAAAGGAGGCTCTAAGCAAAAAAAACTGATACGGTATATTAGTAAATAAATAATGTGGACTTTTAATAAATAATGGAGTTTTTCGTAATTAATGCGGTCTTTTTTCGCAAAAAAGAAATAAAGTATGGGTATAAATTGGCGTTGGGTTAGCGCTCGTTGGAATTTAGGTCATGGTTTTTCTTTTTTATTGATCATGACCTAAATTCTACCCGCCTCGCGTTTTAAATTTTTTTTCATTTTTGAGTATGATATACTCCACCACATTGACTACACCAAAATTTAACGCGGCTGGGGTGGATTGGGTTCATTTATCTTTCCTTTACTTATGGCCATATTTTTTTCTTACTTTTTTACACCTCGTTTTTTTTCTAAATTTTATATTTTCAATCTCTTTTACCTATGGGATTTTTTTTTGTTAATTCGCTTTGCTTAAGCTTTGGGGTTCATCCCCCGCATCTCCACCAAATGAAGATCATAATTGTTGCTATATGCCTTGTTTGAAACTGGCATATAAAAATCTCGTTGATAAAAACTTATTGTCAATTTTATTTATTCAAAATTTAATGTCAAATGCTGCTTTTTAAAAATCACAAAATAATAATCTGACGGTAAATTTTCGTGTGTAAACCCCTCGCTCATAGCCGGTTGCTCGACAGCTCTTCTGGCCAATCAGAAGCAACGGCTATGAACGAGGGCGGTGCTATTTTTAGTAATGCACCGCACGAAATTCTTATTTATGAAAATATATTGAAGTAGCCCTTGTTCTCATTTCATTAGGAACATGGGCTAAATCAATATATACAATAAGCACCTGGGCTATAGTTTTACAAGAGAAACCACCTCTAACCCAATAATACCCTAAATCTTCCATATCCCGAAAAAACGAAATTGAATTCCTCCGAGTATTGGAGAGGGTTTCTCGATTGTATATCCCAGTAGAATATTCTTCTATAATGCCATCGTCATTCTCCGCATACCGACTGAGTTCTTTCTCCATTGCACCCTTTCTACGCTCAACCTTTGACGAACCAGTTTTATACTTGGTCGATCTATCAATCTTAGCGGCAAACCGCCAATCAAGGAACACCCCCTTAGCAAGACGCTTACGCAGAACCCCTCTCTGAGACCCGGATTGTAACGCCCTCGATAGGGCCATCCAACAAATTAAACTCTTTTCGAATTGACATAATAATTATTTCTAAATCTCTCTCTCTTGTACAGAAATCTGAGTGTGAAGATGAAAAACAAAATATATATCAAATGCATGAATCAAGTAGGCGAGGTTGAAATGGCTTCAAGGCAAGAGACAAAAACGAAAACGAGAAATTGTAAGGACTAAAAAAGCCTACAGGCAATTCGCAAAACACGAACAAAAATTTATAAAAGGGGCCAACTTACAAGGGCGCTACCTACAGAGTGTAGTAAGCTTCCGAAATTAATAGGAAAAAGGTCAACTTAAAAGGGCCAGACCCCTGCTAATTTCGAGAACCTTCTAGAAAAAAAACCACAGAACCAAAAAGGAATTGTGGAATCATTGTGGAGATATAGTGAACCTACATGTTTGGGAAACCCTAACAACCCATAATAGATCTCACTGCCGGCCAATCTAACCCATTAGCTCGATCAACGCGTCAACTAATCTAGACACATCCCGACACCCAAAAAAAACACATCAAAGACGATCGCAGCCGCAAATTTTCAACGAATAAAAATGAGATTACCCTCTAAAAACCCAAGAAGTAAAAACTACAAAGGAAAACTACAAAGGAAAGATTCCTCACCATAAGCGAAACGGATACCAAACCAAAACCATCTTTGGGGAGGGACCCTGTTTTATTCCACTACAATAACGTTACCCATTTCCTGTATACACATTATAACCCCATCCCTCTCCGTTTATGCTGAGTGTATTACCTGCAAACATGTAGTCACCAAGTAGTCATGATTGTCAGTAAGAAAACGCTAGGTCAACATATATTGGTGACTGACTGCGTACCCACGTGAGCATGCATGTAGGCAAAACACCACATAAATACCCCCCTGCAGAACATAAAGCCAGTA
>SCLG01000298.1:184918-203136 GCA_004367875.1 Oikopleura albicans | reverse complement strand
TGGGTTAGGGCGTAGGCGGAAAAGTTGAAAACAAAAAATAATTTGGTAATTTAGGGGCGTTTGGTAACATAATGAAATTGAGGGTTTGCTGGTAACATAATGGCATTTAGTAACATAACGGCATTTAGTAACATAACGGCGTAGGGCGTGGGCGGAAACTGAGTTCCATTATATCCCAAAAAATGTTAATATAACGGAATTTTGGTAACATAAGGGGTGGTAACATAACGGCGCAGGTGGATTATTTGAGCTTTTTTGGCCAACAAATGTTTCAATTCGTTTAGGTTTTCTGCATTTTGGCAGACTGACAAATTTGACTGTATAATTCGACTGTTTCGTATTCATTATTTTAACATTCATAAATAAGTTTATTTTAAACTGTGTATTCCGAACTTATGAAGCTCGTCGAGAATAGGAACATATTTTGAAAATTTTACATTTAAGCGCACGGAAAATAGTGTTTTTTAGTTCGTATTTCCTCGATTGGAACGTTTCATTTTCGACTAAAAATAGTTATTTCGAAACTCACCAAACCACCGTAACTGTCAGGGTTAGGAGTTTTTGGGAACCCGTAGGGGAAAAATATGTGTATGTAAACACGCACTAAAAAAATCACAATAATTCGCAATAATTCAAAAAAACTGGTAAAGCCAAATTTTAGAGTCCGTCAAACTACGTCAATCTGACTATTTAGAAATTGATTTGGGCCACCAGGGCCAACTAGAGAGGTGTTTGAAATCTCATACCTACGCAAAAAAAAAATACCGTCAATGTAATTTTTCGGAAAGTTGAGGGGGGTCAGCAATATTCGTTTTGACCTACGGGGCCTCCATATGCCTTAAAATTGACGAAAAAACAAGTCGTGTGTTTATATACACGCACTTCCCCCATGGAGTTAACAATTATCTTGTCTTTTAAATGTATTTTTCATACTGTTAGCGAACACATCAACAAATCCGAAAAACGAGCCATTTTTTTTTCAAACGGTCATTATAAATTAAAACCAAATTTGATAAGTCTTTGACAAAAAACTGTTCATTACACAGGTAAATATGAATCTTGAACAATTACATTTAACGAATACTTATATTTAGTATGACAGACATTCATAAAATCGGCACACAACTCAGTTTAATCAGTTTTGTGGTCAGTTTGGACCACCTTCGGACGTCAAAAAAGGGATGAAAACGGGGTCAAAATTTTTTTTCACTGTGTGGATCGTGCTCTACGCCCTCGAATTGACCGGGGTACGATGTTTCAGCGAAAAAAATTTCAGGTTCCTTTATTTCCCCAATAGATAAAGATATTTTAGAATTTTTTAGATTTTTAGTTTTTTTTGTGAGCAACAGCTGCGTAAACTAAAAAATGTTGACGGGCCGTTATCGGGCCAAAATTCTTCCTCAAAATGTTGACCCGATAACGGCGCAGGTGGTGTATTATTACATTTATACGACATTACTGCGTGCAAGATAACTGCGCAAATGGTGCATACTGTCCGTGTCGAGCGCGGTGACAAAGTGTCTACCCACATCAGTAAGATAAGAAACAAACTTAGACATCATTTATGAAGTTGAAGAACCATATGATCGTTTCACATTTTCAAATTCAACAAATAGCGTGAGATATTTACTTTGAGTCGTATTTGGCGTTTCAATATTGTTGTTTTGAGGGAAAATTGCACTTTACTACAAGTTCAAGCATGATTAATAGCAATTTTCGACATCTCGCCAAATATTACNTAAAGATATTTTAGAATTTTTTAGATTTTTAGTTTTTTTTGTGAGCAACAGCTGCGTAAACTAAAAAATGTTGACGGGCCGTTATCGGGCCAAAATTCTTCCTCAAAATGTTGACCCGATAACGGCGCAGGTGGTGTATTATTACATTTATACGACATTACTGCGTGCAAGATAACTGCGCAAATGGTGTATACTGTCCGTGTCGAGCCCGGTGACCAAGTGTCTACCCACATCAGTAAGATAAGAAACAAACTTAGACATCATTTATGAAGTTGAAGTACCATATGATCGTTTCACATTTCCAAATTCAACAAATAGCGTGAGATATTTACTTTGAGTCGTATTTGGCGTTTCAATATTGTTGTTTTTAGGGGAAAATTGCACTTTACTACAAGTTCAAGCATGATTAATAGCAATTTTCGACATCTCGCCAAATATTACCAATTTTGTTGCTTACCCCTGAGAATTGAGGCTTTTCTTGTTGATTTTTTTTTCACAAATCGTTTTCTTTTTTTTTTGCAATTGATTATATAAGGTATAAATCTGACAGAAGTGGTATCTTTTGGGCGTACCGACGAGTTGAATGTTTATTAGGGTGACAGCGGTTAACTTGACGATAGTCCGTGTCCTTTCAATTCAATCCGAGGTCCCTGGTGGAGATTAGTAAAAAAAAAAAACCAACGTGCGAACGCGTGCGGACTCCCTAGAGATATCATCATTTGTGGGGCAGTTTCAACTATTATTTCCACAACGACCCTTCTTCAACGGAGAACAAACGAACAGGAGGAGATAGAGCAAAAAAAAAAATATAAAAAAAAAGAAAAGAGAAAGAAGGAGCGAAACACGATAGTTAAATCCAAAGGCCAAAAAACGCCCTCTAGGCTCTACGAATACATAAATAAGAAGTTCAACAGCTATCATTGTGGTCAGCATTTTTCATTTTTTTTTTGTTCGGTGATAAATTCGTAAAAAAAATATTTGTCTTTGTTGATTTTGGTTGCAAGCTCACCAATTGAACGCAATGGCAATACAAACACAAGAGAGGTTCAGAAATTGAAACTGCAATGATTCGCGAAAGGTCAAAACAGGACAGTGTTGGTCAAGTTTGTAAGAGAGAAAAATACATAAAGGTTTTAAAAATAACATAATTCGAAATTTTTGAAAAATCAACCAATTTCCGAACAAGAGGAACACGTCTTCTGACATATTAATCTTTGACGGTACCGAGTCTGAAGCTGTGTCTAATGATTCCAATTATTTTGAGAACAACATATCATATGATTCATATGCTGCGAAAAATGACTTGAAAAAACCCGTCTCCGTGAAATGTCTTCGGCGTTTAACAAAACAGACACTAAGTTTCGGATAAATTTCTATGGCCAAAAACTCAAACAATTTATTTTTGCTTAGTAGAAAAACGTTTCCGTCAAAGTCTACAAGGATATTGGGCCCAGAAAATAAAGAATTACTACGGACTCCGTAGTAGGGAGTCAAAATTGAATGCCACTAATGCGACGTACGAAAAAGTTTTGAAAACGTCAACGCTGTCAAATTGTATGTAACCTCTTGGCCGACTGAATGCCCTTGTCATGAACTAACCTATAATAGAACCATATAATATGGCTATAAATTATAGGCTATAATATAAAGCCCATATTTGACACACTATTCTCGTATGTTAATGATTAGCTATTACTGCCGTAAACGATTCTATGGACCAAATAGTAATTGACTATGTCTAAGAGTCAATTACATATGGCAACATGGTATCGTTCATTATGGTTAATGTTTAGACAAGGCATCTTAAGTTTACAATTTAAGCCCCATCTGGTCTAGCATTAGTTGTTAACCCATTATTACATATTAATTAATACTATGTGTGCCCTGTCACTAATATGGGTTTGTTTTTTAACTTTTTTGCTAACAAATGAACCGTAGCATCCTTAAGTGCGCGCGTTGGAGCTGTCATTTACTACATTGTATTCAGAAATGGTTAAACATAAAGTAAAATGTAAAGTTTGATACTCTGTGAATCAATACGCGTCAGTACATAGTGTACTGTACACTACCTAACTAATTATCTTTTTTAGTATATCGCAGTGATTTTCAAACGCGAAAAAAATAAATAATGTTACCACTTTTTGGTAACGTTGCTTGACAGCGCGTCTGAGGCCTATGTGGCCTGTCATTGGTCCTTTTTTAGCTCAATGAAGCTCAAAAATAGAATAGTCTAAATTCTAAAGCACAAAGAAAGAAATAGACCAAAAAGACCAATGACAAGACACATAGGCCTCAGACACGCTGACAAGTAACGCAATCAAAAATTGGTAACATTATTTTTTTTTTTGCGTTTCAAAATCACTGCGATATTACTATTATACATATAGTAGTTTTATGTAGTAACTAATAGATTCCTATATTTACTATACTATAGTCAGTCAGAATTCTTAAAAGGACTCAATAAACTTTTCAGGAAATACAATTATGCGGTTTTATATTCAGTTAACAATATTATATAATCAATACAGTATTGACAATAATGAATTGATTACGTAAATTGTCAATTCGAATTAATCGCTTTGTTCCGAATTAATTCAATCTAGAGTAGAATAGACTAAGAACAATGATGTTCTGTAACAAAAGATGAGTGAACTATTGTAGGTCGTTCCGTAGCTTGACAACATAATGTTGACCCGGATCTGTCAAGCTAAGTCACGACTTGTCAAGCTAAGACATTATTTGTGAAGTTGGAACTTTTTGTTGAAAGGCTTAAACATAGTGCATATATGATAATTTAATACTATCATATTTGTGAATTAATTAAGTTAAAAAAAGCTATAGAGATTTTTAGATTAATACTTGAATTTGCTCCGTTAGTGCTGTGTTTAAAAATTTGACAATAACTACCGTATGATCACAGAATTCTGGTTTCTCGCACACGCTCAGACTGCAAGGCTTTGAGCAATTTTCCTGATTTGAAACGCTATTAGGACGTCACCGTTTCAGTCTGAGCGCTGCCATACGGTATTTTTAAATTCAATCAGTTAACTCCTAGGGGGACGTGCGTGTAAATAGACACGCAACTTGTTTTCTTCGTCGATTTAAGGCATATGGAGGCCCCGTAGGGCAAAATGGGTATTGGTGAACCCCCCTCAACTTTTCGAGAAAATTCGATTGACAGTGTTATTTTTTGCGTAGGTTGGAGATTTCAAACAGCTTTCTAGGGGCCCTGGTGTCCCAAATCAATTTCTGAATAGTCAGATCGACGTAGTTTGAAGAGCTCTACAACTTGGCTTTACGAGTTTTTTTGAATTATTGCGAATTAATGTGAATTTTTTAAGTGCGTGGTTATTTACACGCATTTTCCCTCTACGGGTTCCCAAAAACTCCTTCCCCCTAAGAGATAACATTTATCTACATAATAAGAAATTAATTTACATTTTATTATTTTACGGAACATTCGGGTTTTCAATCGTGGAAAACCGGTGTACGTATAAACCAGTCTGATTTCGGTTTTTTGTTGTCCTTTGAAATCGATTATACTGGTGTTACATTTTAATGTCAAGAAATGGAATAAACTTGAATATATTAATGTCAAAGGCGGTATGCTAAAAATATATGAGTCTGAGTTTTAAAAATAAATGAAATAATTTCTGCTGGTCGCCGTTTAATCTTCCAAACCACATAATCTTTTTTGTGCTTTGTTTGAATCCGTTATCTTTGGTAATTAAGCCACAGGGAAAACTGTTTATTTACAAATCTTTTATAATACAGGCAATTTGTGTGCATGCATTAAATATTTCGTGGATTATTTGCTAATCTTGACGAAAAACCAAAGTAAAATCCATTGAAAACATGTATATGTACCCTATGTGGTATGTACTGTTTAGAAAAAAACCTTCGAAGGAAATTGACGATTTATATCAAATCACCGAGATTGAAAAAATAAACCTCACATAAGCTCATGTCAGATATTCGTTTTTCGCGAAACCAAATCGGTATGATCATATATTAAATTTTAAAAAATACATATTGTTAAAAATAGCATTTTTTCCCAGACAATTTAATTTACACCGGGTGCGCAGTTATCGGGCGTCCAGTTATTGGGCGGGTTTGTGCTGTTATCGGGCGTTTTTTTGCATATTTTTACCTTATTCCGCTTCCTCCCTGATCAGTTATCGGACGCCCGATTACGGTTTTTTGTCGCGAAACCCGCCCGATAACTGCGCACCCGGTGTATATTGGACTAGGAGGGACGAAATTTAAAGCTAAAAAATTCGGGTTATTCCGGTCTCAGTCCTGATATTTTTATTATTTAGATAATTAATTTGAATAAGAAGTTATATAATTACTCCGAGACTTAGACAGTTTGACGAAAACTAATTGGAATTAGAAGACATGGTTTCACACGTAGTCCAAGATAAATGAAATTATATTGGCAAAATAGGTAATTTTTAACCCCCCGACACGGAATTTACGAAAATAGCCCATTTCGCTTCAAAGCAAGCCATTTTGTTGTGTGCCGTAACTAAATGAGCTGACATTGCAAGCGAACACGAAAAAAATCAATTAACAAATTCGGACTGAAAAATAGGTTTTCATTTTTTGAATGAACAGTCTTTAATCGCTAATTGAAGCAAGCGCTCAAAAACATTTTTTAATTATTGTGTTACAGCTACATTTTTAAAACACTTTTGTTTTGATGGCCAAAATAACTGGTAAAATAAAAAAAAAATCCTCAAGGACAAGGGACAAAACTAATGACCCGTTTCGTTTTTTTTTGTCTTGAAATTTGAAAGAACCCAAATTGACAGCCTTTGACCTTTCGAAGACAATTGGTGTTATTTGTGTTGATTGAGGAGATTAAGTCGCCCGTATTCGATAATAATCAGTCGAGCCATTAAAACTGGCTGAACGCCTCTATAGATCATACTAATCATTCATCAGTCTGAAAATAGATTAAATCAATGATTGGAAATAATATAGGAAGGAAACCTTAATGGAAAAAAAAGGTTAGACCAGAAATGAGCTCTTAGGCTCCCAACGGGGCAACAGCCAGCTGGCTTTCCCACTTCATGTAAACTGGCCTAGGCAGTTTCTCAATTGGGCAGCCGAGGCGAGGCCAACTCATTCAAATTTGGCAACTCGAAAAGCCAAGTGAGGACAGCTTTAAGTTGATAGCAAAATAAGTTTGGTATAAACTAAACAACGCATATAGATTAACTCCCAGGGGAAGTGCGTGAATATAGACACGCAACTTGTTTTTTTCGTCGATTTAAGGCATATGGAGGCCCCGTAGGGCAAAACGGGTATTGCTGACCCCCCTCAACTTTTCGAGAAAATTCGATTGACGGTTTTTTGCGTAGGTTGGTGATTTCAAACAGCTCTCTAGGGGACCCTGGTGGCCCAAATTAATTTCTGATTAGTCAGATCGCCGTAGTTTGACGAGCTCTACAACTTGGCTCTACCAGTTTTTTAAATTATTGCGAATTATTGTGATTTTTTAAGTGCGTGTTTATTTACACGCATTTTCCCCCTACGGGTTCCCAAAAACTCCTTCCCCCTGAGAGTTAAAATCTGATTTTGCTGTTGGCGGTTTTCGAGTTTTTTTAGACGACTGGGTGCCCCTCATTATTCATTGTCATTCTATTTTTAGCATTGGAAAAACTCTAGGTATTATTTGTAAAAAAACTCGTTAAATTATAAAAAAAGTGGGTGAATTACAGATGGCTGCAAATGTATTAAACCTCATTGAATTTGGCTTTTTAGCGACCGTTAAATAACCCCGGTCATCTGGTATTTACATCGCGAATTCGGCCTAAGCCTCGCCGCCGTCTTAATTTTAACCTTCTTTACGAACAATAACAACAAAAGAAGCATTAAGCTTTGGCCAAAATAGCATTTTTGGTCGTTCAGCAAAAAATTTTAATTCTTCATCAGAAACAAAAATGACCAAACATGATCAGAAGAGTTGCTGCTCCCGAAATTGTAAAACAGCGACGTTTGTGGTTACTGGTGGAATCTCGCTTATTAGTGGTGTTGTTATCAAAACCCTTAACCGTCAGAGTAGTAACAAAGATACAACTTGGATAAATACAGTAGGTAAAGTGAAACATTGTATTTGTGTTCAATTGCTTTTGAACCCATAAATGAACCGCGCTCTTTCCTAGAAAACGTTTTTACACGAAGTAGAACGTTTTCTCGCGTAAGACTTATATTCCAAATTGCGCAATTCTTTGACCTCATTTTTGCTTAAAGTAACAAAAACGTTAAACATTACGTAATATTTTTCAAATTGCGCAATTCCAGAGCTTGATTCCGCTTAAAGTGCTTTAAAGTACCAGAAAAAAAAGCCCGATTTTGCCTAAAGTAACACTATTTGAACTTTTTTCAATTTAACCTACGCCCTACCTGCTTAAAGTAACAATTTTAGCATAAAGTAACAATTTTTGTGCTCATTTTGGTGTTACTTTAAGCAGGTAGGTGGTGTACTTTGAAGATATTTCCCGAAAAATGAATTTCCGAAAACCAAATTTCCACAAAGAAAATCGTGAAATAATGCTCATCGCGAATGTAAATCACAATCCCGAAATTTCAATCATATCTTATGGGGACGCTCAGACTGCAACGGTGACGCCAGAAAAACGTTACAAGCCATAAGAAAATTGCTCAAAGCATTGCAGTCTGAGTGTCCCCATACGGTAGTGATTTTTAGCCCTTTGTAATTATGTTTTTGTGTTAATTGGTAATTTTAGCATGATTGTGATTCCAGTTTTGTGATTGTGATTAGATTACTGCCAAAATCACACTTTTTTCACATTCTTGCTGGCTGTTAAAGTTTTAAAATTAGCATTTTTTCATGTTCAAATAGCCCTATTTATCGACATCTGGTTTAGCTGAAGTATTAACTTAATAATTTTTCGTTTGTTCAAGATGCGTATGTTATTTCTTCAATTTCAAACGGTCGAAGAAATAAATTGGAAATGAATAACTAAACAGGCTGAGCGCACTTTTACTAACTCATTACTGAGTGCATTTATGAGTGTATTGTTTATTTGACGGGCTTCTTTTTTTTATTTTTGACGAATTTAGAATCATATACTTATAGGTACTGGTGTCTTATCGAGTGGAATATTGTTGTTCATTGTTGGAGTGCTCTACCATTGTCTTTGTGCTGTTCAAGACCAAGTTGACCGATCAAATACAGACATTGTGATTGCTGAACAGGTGTGTTTCATATATATAAATATTAACCCCCTGCGCTATTATGCTGTCACTCGTTATCTTGCAAATCTCCCCGTTCGCTCTGTTATATTGCGGATTTTTTAACTGTTTTATAGCCCATATCTTGAAAATTTTGCATGACTTATTGGAATATATGCCAAAAAACAAAATAGTGTTCTTAACTCCCAGGAGGTAAACTGCTTACTAAAAAGATCCGTTTTTCAAATTGACTATTATAGTCATTTGACCTGTTGTATATTTGAGTCTTGAAGTTTCCTTTTTTGTTAATTAACTCAACGTTTAACATGAATTTCGGCCGTTTTTCACGAATTTCCTAGATAGCCAAAGTCGAGTTTTTTCTGCACGTCAAAAACTCGAACATCGCCATCTAGAAAATGCGCGATAAAAGACGGCGGAAATTCATGTAAAACGCCGAGTAATAGTAAAAGTAGTAAACTTTCTGTACCGAACAGTAATAAAATCAGCGATTGAATTTTGTAGCATACTCGAAAACTTTTTAGATTTTATTTTAAAATGACACTTTTTTTTAATATAACTGTTTTTTAATCATAAAATCGATGTCGAAACAACAAGTACTAAAACATTACGTTTAATGTGAATATGATCAGGAGTCTTTCTTACGTAGTTTTAAGTCCATCCGCGATTATCGTCCAGGTTGGAAATCAAATTTTTTAATAGAACCCTCAGCCTACGATGTCAGCAGTAGGCAATTAGCGGGGGGATAATCTGGTGAGAGCGGGTTAACATTGCTGCACGATCGCTCCCGACCACTGCAATTTGACGACATTTTTTGGTTATTTTGTTTACTTGAGTCGTCTGGCCCTAGTCGTAGTAACCTTACAAAAAAAAAGTTTAGGAGCCGATGAATTTAATTTTAGGTATTGGGGGACTTTGTGGCATAACTCTAAGTATTTGCGGGTCCTTCGTGATGCATATAAGTGTTTTTAGAAGAAGAAAACTCTGAACTTTAAACTTTCGTTGTAATTTCATAATTTTTTTAGTGGAAAATTCGTGACTCACAAAGCCTGTCGAATTTTACTGCTTTATGATAATGAAATTATACACGTCTGGGTACCTAATTAAGAAAATGTTTTTTCTTGTATTATCTTAGGTAACTACAGAAATATATTTAAAATATCTTTGACTTGATGGATTCCGTCAAAGTGTCAATGAGCGTTACAAAGGGGTCGCCAAATCAGGTTTTCCTAAAATTACTACACGTAGGCGGTATAGAGTCTACAACGCCTACGTGTAGTCTATAGTATAGACTTAATACCCCTACTAAAAGTGAGGCTAGGAGTTAAATCCCTGAGCGTTAAAATGTCGCTAAGGTCTCTGAAAACGCGATAAATATAAAAACCTATAGAATGTCAAAGCCCAAAAGTTGTTCATTTTCATTCTAGAAAACCATACGGCGTATTTTCGTGGTTCTATTAATTTTCTAGACTAAAAAAGACAATTTGTGAGCGTTGACATATGATAGTACGATAAAACTTATATTTTTGAAATGTTGAATTAAAATTTATAGCCTATATCATTAGAGCCAAATCATATTAACAACCCTTATCTTAACGTTAACACTACGTTATTATGCAAATTGAAGCTTTAAGTTATATACCGTATAGGCTTTACGGTATAGCGCCGTATGGGCGTAGGGGCAATTTTTGATTTCACAGGACAATTTGAACGTTCTAAACTTGTCCGTGAACAAAAAATAAAATTGCATGAACAGCAAATTCAAAAAAAAACTTCGTCATGAACTTATTGGAATCGTGACTGATTATGCATGGTTTTTAAGATTCTTTTCTCGAAGCAAATTGCGGCATGCACCTGTTTTTGTCAGGCTCGTCATTTGAATATTAAAAGCCCCCAAATATGTAATTAGGATTCAATTCTCAGTTAGTTGAGAATATTTAATTATTAATCTAATTACAATGTGTGTTTTTATCGTGATTCAGCAAGAAAAGTTTGAGTTGTGACTGTAACAGATTGTCTGTCAGGTTTTATTTCGGACCCCGGTTTCTGTGTCAAAATATATATTTACCTAGATATGTCGGCCGCAGAACGATTATTATTATTNTATGACGTGCTGGAGGACAGGGGTTAATTATTTTGGGATTTTTTTTTTGCATTTTTCAAAAGTAGATAAACAGACCTTCATGATAAAGGTCTAACCATAAAGTTCCGTTGATTCGTTCGCGCGCAAAACTTATCGCAAGCAAGTTGGTAATTAATTACCAAATCGGCTAAGTGGGGTTATTGCGAAACGTCGGCTAAGTAGAGTTAACCCGACGTAAATATCAACAAATTGTACGCAATTAAGGTTGCCTCCGATATTTTCTATCGATTATTGTAGAAGTTCAGCGTTTGACCCAAAATCATTTTTGAAAATGGAAAAACTGACGAAAAAATGAGTGTTTTTTAACGGTGGCTATACATTAACGCGACATCTTTCTTCTAGAGCGCAGCGGGCAATGCGTTAACGTGACCCTTTTTTGAACTGAGGCGCGTTACCGCAAATAATGGCGTGTATACAGGAAACAAACATAAATTATAGTTTTTAATCATAGTTTTAATTTAAATATTGTTTTAGTCGGAGACATCTTTAATGAAGACGCAAACAACTGATTTACCAAGCTTTGCAAGACATAGTGACCTTGTTGACATTGGCGAGGAAAAAGTGTGAACTTTTGATTGTACTTGTTATGCACCCCAACTGTATTCATTTCATGAGCCCTCTGTATATTAGTACTGTACCAAGAACTATTTCTTCAATAAAATTTGCTGCCAATGATACGTATATGGTCATCGAGACGCTCATCCGACGTATAGCGGACCATTTAGTGTATTAAAATATTAAAGTCGAAAAATGGACACTTTGTTACAATTTATCCCAATATGGACGCCATTTTCGAGCATAAAAACGTCTGAATTGGAAGTAACGAATATAATACGAATCAGTTATAAACGGTACAGTACCGGTACAGTACACGGCGGTACTTTAGTTACAATTGGTAAAAGTACAAATCAAAAGCGCGTTTTATATGCTCGGTGGGACAGTTTTCCAAGACAAGGGTAAATTATTAATAAATCAACATTAAATGTAAAATTTTTTAACAGTTATGACTCATAACTTATGAGTCATGACGCATAAGTTATGAGTCAAAACTTTTGAGGACTTAGATGATGTCGTGTTCGATAAAAAATCAGAAATATTTTCTGGTTACGTTTTCCAAATATTTTTTTTTTGTAAAATTTATAGAAAAAGTCGCAAATTTGACTTGATCAAAATGTACATGCTAATGCGTATGGCGTGGTATGGTATAGGGTCCAAATGGGTCAATATGGGTATCATACAGTAGACTATAATTTATAGTCTATAAGTTTTAGACATGTTTCATTATCATGTACACCGCTTAAGGGTTTATCCGGCCACTTTCACCTTCCAAAAACGGCCGGATAAACCCTCACCCGGCCGGATAAACCCCTAGGGCGTAGGCGTAATAGCTGAAAATGCGCAAAAAATGGTGGCCGGATAAGCGAACGAGCGGGAAATTTTCTAGAAACGATCATGTAACTCATTTTTGTATTCGAAACCCTAAAACATGTTGTGTATGGTTGACAATTAACAGCAAGACTTTGAGAAAGACTTATTTGTCCAGCTCAGGGAAAACACAAGTAGGAAAATGGCCGGATAAACCCATTTGCCAGAATAAACTAAAAGCACAATTGGCCGGATAAACCCTCACCCGGCCGGATAAACCCTCAGTGCGTGGGCGGGATTGGCGAAAAACTTTTGGGAAAAAAAGTGGCCGGATAAGCGCACGAGCGGGTAAAGTGGCCGGATAAGCGAACGAGCGGGTAAAGTGGCCGGATAAGGGGGGCCGGATAAATCCTTAAGCGGTGTAGTTCAAAATACTAGGTCAAATTACTGAATTACTGTTAATATTTAGCAAAATTAATTGCGTATTTAGTGAACTTACATTACTCTGAGCTGTATGAACAAATTTCTGCTTGCACCAAAATTACTTCTGCTAAATGTGACAAGAAAACTAATATCACAAAAAACGTGTAATTTAAAAGGGTTTAACTTAAACCCTTAAAATTACAAGTTTCATTAGTTTTATGTCCGTCTCAACATACAGCTAAAAAGCAATTTATCAGCTAGTAGTAATTTGTAGATACAACGAAAAGTAATGTAACTTTACCTAAGACTCAATTAACTTCACTAAATATTTAGTAAGAGTTAACTAAAAATATTAATTGACCTTTGAATGCATAGATAAAACAAGTTCCCTCAGTACACTAAAAATAAAATTGTAACATTGTGAGCATAATTGCCCTCTAAATATAAATATCATAATAGTCACTAGTACAGTGTATATGTCGGTAACTTAACTCAGTGATATAGCTCTCGCCGGCAGAACGCGAGGCTCGGGTTCGATTCCCGGTCTTATCAACTATTTTCTATCTGACTGTCAAAGACTTATATGGAAACACGTATTTTACTTTGTTCAGTTTTTTCAAAATTGTAAGAAAATTTCTCTGAAATAATTTTATTTTATTCTTGTTATTTTGTTATTTTATTTTGTTTGGAATAGTTTTTAAATTATTTTTATATTATTTTGTTTAATCTTTGCAGTAAACAACCAGTTCAGAATACCGCGGTTACTTGTGCACTCTGTGTAGCTGATTAAAAACCATACTTACTTTCACGGTCATTGCTGTACATTGTCAAACAACCCTTCTTTGGACTAACTTCACATTTGTTTTCAGATTTATGCATATAACGTTTCTTTGTTTCAGTTCAATGACAGATACCCCTTCGTAAGTTCATTGCAGTTAACCGCGTGTTCAGAAGATCGCGAAGGACAACGGTTAACCGCGGTTTCTTGCGAACTCTAGGTTGTTAAAAAATCCGTACATTTACGGTCATTACGATACACTGTCAAACAAACCGTGTTTGAACTTATTTCACATTTGTTATTCTACTTTAACATATAACGTTTCTTTGTTTTATGTGAATGGCAGATACCCCTTCGTACTATCAAATACTAACTTCAAAAATTTGAAACAAATATAATGTATTTATAATTTTTTGAACATGCAAAGACGGTCTAAATTTTATCTACAGTACGGCAAGTTAAAGTGGCCGTATCAACATTCCACTGAACGTCGTATATTCATCTCCTCGGATTTCTCCACTGATGACCTGAACCAGGAGGTGTAAAAAAGCGATTTTGTGATTAAAATCCAATCGAAATCATGAAGTTACAAAATGACGAATTGAATCACAATCACGTCATAATCACACTCAAATCACAATTAAATCATAAATAACGCTAAACTAGGAAATCGTAAGAAAAAGAACCTAACCACAATCACATCAAATGATCGTGTGACTAAAATTTACATCCCTGACCTTAACATATACTGTATCATTTTTATCAAGCTTTAAATACGCTCCACAAGTCATATGGTTGTGTGTCCCACTGTTATTGTTGTATGCACGGCAAATCCTTTCACTATATACAAGATTGACTTTGTTTTAATTAAGGATCGAACTACAGAACAGTCCAGAGACTGTACTGTACAGTATCCACTTACGGTAACTATGTTACCCGACAGTTTTCTTCACTTCTAATAATTTATACCCCTCGTCGTAAAATAGGCTTTTTTACCGTATAGGCTATACGGTATAGCTAATCTTAATTTGCGGTCATTTTATGGCACGTAAAATATAAGTTATATTACATGTATATAACCTTAAAAGAATGAAAACTAAATAATTGAGATAAGTTCTTATATGTATAGTCTAAAGCCCTTGTAGAAAAACTATCTTTGAAAAAAATTGAAAATCATTGGAAAAACGTTTTTCCCATTTAAAAACGCTGCTGATCAAAATCTGAAGAACTACTTGCAAACTAGAACAAAATTACGCCTGTTAAAATTTGTATGATACCAGTGATACCCCGTATTATTGTGTACCTTGAACACATGTTATACGACAGAACGCCGAAACTTATTGGCAATCCTATGGCTTTTCATCATCAAGTCCAAATATTTTGATCCGTTACTACTTTTGGTCAAGGCAGATATAGAAAAATGATAAATTCCGGGATATTCAGCAGAAAAGATCCCCGTATCTTTATTAAATCCTTTGCCTTCTGACTGTATAATATTTTGGTATGTCATTATGCCAGTTCCGATAAATGTTCGTCCCATTTGGCCCGCAGTGAAGAACTCAATCTAAAATGAACGAAAAACTACTCAAAATTGACAATTATTTTTGAAATAACCTTGTTGTTTTCTTCGGGTATTACTGTAAGTGTCTGAACAATGTTTTCATACTGTTGTACCGTGTATTTGTAATGATTCAATAACCGTGATTGATCTTCCAGCAATCGTTCGCAGTCATTTTCTTCGGCTATGATGGTTGCTGTCCTAAGCGTTATCCGGCTGGTCAGAAGTATGTTACCTACAGGTCCAGTCGAAAATTATACATATGTCTAGACAAAAAAAAGGAACAAAAGTTGGTTCAAAAACCTGGGTAGACTACCCACTGTGTTATTTTTATATCATTGTTATCTAAAATACTTTTGGTACAGTCTGATTTTATACCATACGCATGATAATAAAACGCTTAACCTAACCAAACGATCAAAATTTTCATTTTTTTTTTATTTATAAATTGGCACTAGTTTTAATATAAAGTCATTTTATGAGAAGCATTTTATGTTATACAGCTCAAACTCCTATCTTTCTGTCTCCGCATGACTGATAAGTTATCAATAACCAAATTTATACGTTGTCAATGATAACCAAAAAATTTCTATGTATAATTAATGTTTGTGTCTAACGGTCGTTCGCAACAAATATGGGTGGGCCAGCTGAAAAACAGTGAGTCACAGACAAAAGTGGGTCAATTGAAAATAGTGGGTTACTTGAAAAATCTCACATTTAATGACACCTTCGTGTCAAAAAGGAGCGTTAATAAAGCCAGTACGGACTGTACCGGTATATAAGGTACTGGTATTTAAGGTACTGTTTAATAAGTTACTGGTATTTAAGGTATACTGGTGTATAAAGTTTATAAGGTAATAAAGGTATAATACAGAAAAATATTGTTGAATTTCGAAAATAGAAATTTCTGCTCATTTTCTGTTGCACAATTTTCTTCATGGTGGTAACAGGGTTTATTAAGAACTCATCTTAATCTCAGCGTTATGAAAATATTATTTATACGTCATAATAACGAAAGTGCTCTTGATAACACTAGATTTATTTTACAACTTCATAGAAAATTGCATATTCTCTACTGATAATAACACGCCAGATAGTGACAAGCTAAGAAATTATGGTAAACCCAGATATTTAGGTCGAGGACATAAAAAACATCAAACATTTTTAAATATTTTTTCAGCTCTTGAAATTAATTATACGTGATTCATAGTAATCGCGAGGTATCCGTTGTATATCTAAGGTACTTTCTATATTTGTAACACGTGATTTTTACTTTTATTTTCGGCACAATTTCTTGAAAAAATATTATGAAGCCTTAGAGCCCACCAATCTGCATACATTGAACTCAAAATAACTACCGTGTTGGTGATACCGTGGCCAATAATTCCAATTTATTAGAACAATACAACCCACGATTTAGAAATTCGGATAACAAAAAAATTGTTAAAAGTCTTGCTTTTTTTTGGTAGACCTTGTTTCGGGTCTTTTTCACTCCACGAGGCCGCGTCTAGTAATTCCAATCCGAATTTGTTACATAATTAATATGGGCCAATTTTTTTTTTGACAAGATATGGGTTGTTGAGAAATGGGTGATACAAGTTGGCCATTAGGCTGTACAAACTGAATTTCAAATTCTTTGCCGATTTCGGTAGTCAGTTTTCGAAAATAAGTTTGGACAGCCTAGATACAGTTGTATTTCGTTGTTACGTTGTGCCTATTCAATTTGTCTTTTGTCTTGACAGTGCTAATTTAGGAGTTTATATCCGGCACAATTATAATTTTCACGAAACGAACGAAAAGCACCCATTATAATCAAATCAGGATTTTGTAAAAGGCTTCTTTTCGCATTGGTTTTAGATATCGTGTAAAGATTGTGGATTTAAGTCGCTTTAAAGATGATTTAATTTTTGGTTACTGTCTCAGCGTCCCACTTAAAATGGCCCTTGGTTTATGAAATACTTTTAGCGTTTTAATTCCTTGAAGATCAATGCGGTGGGGTCTTGTGGCATTCTTTATTCAATAAATAAAACATTTTCGTAATTGACCAAAAGTCGTTTTCTATATTACGAAATATGCTTGATTGAAAGAATATACTGGATTGTTTTGTGTATGTCGTTACCAAGTAAACGTTTAGCGATCTCGAATATTATATACTACACCACCTGAGGGGTTATCTTACTTTTATAAACTCTTAAAAAGCGGTAAGATAACCCAACTTTGGTAAGATAACCCGTCAGGGCGTTTAGTTTAATAAGTGGAAATCGCGATACGTTTTGGTCAAAGAAGTGGTGAGATAACCCGTCAGGTGGTGTATATTATATAGCGTTACCATATATCTGTATACGTTATACGGTATAACGCATATTGGTATATACCATGTACAGCTACCAATTTGAATAATAAAATTTTAAATACAGTCGTCACGTCCATAAGGGACGCTTGAGGTCTTGAATTATGACCAAAGGCAAAAATCAGCCCTTATGGAGTTATTGACCAAATCAACCCTAAAATACTTATAAAAGGTGGCCGTTATGGGATAATAAACTAATAGTAATTCAAATTTGGTGTTACTATTAGTTTTTGTCAAATGACCTAAAAATCATAATTTATGATTCATTATTTTTATGCAAAATGGCCGTCGCGTATTTTTTACGAAACTAAATTTTCCATAAATTGTATGAGTCATTAATCATGCCGGAAAAAAAATACTCAGACTTAAAATTTGTAATTAAAATTAAAATTTAGCGAAATTTAGCGATGAATAGCACATTTATAAGTTTGTTTTTAGACTTCTTTTTAGAACTCGTTATCTCAGACAATTTTGATGTTTCTGCCGCCAGGAATGTAATGCTTAATCTCAATGTGGGACTAATCCCAACAACTTACTAAAACATCACGTTCAAAGTACAGATTATGAGAAGGTCACAAGCGGTTTAAAATTTAGAAAACGGTTCAAAATCGGATAAGACGCATCTCATATATATTACTACT
>SCLG01000298.1:148305-159831 GCA_004367875.1 Oikopleura albicans | reverse complement strand
TTATGGTCCCCAAAATAATCACACGTGCAAGTACACTCTTTTTTACTTTAAATAAAAAAAAAGAAATGATAAATCGGATGTTAGGAAACATGTTTTATAACGGTTTCCCGGAAAGTGACGTTTGTAAAAAACGCTATAGACCCGTCCTTAAGTGTTAAATTTTTTTCGTTTTAATTTTAGGAATAATTAATTATAGTTATTGATTGATGACTTGAAGCAAAATCTATGAAATTGTTTTGAGAACCCTATTCTGAGGAGTCCATAATCACTCTCAAGTAAGTTCGAGGCGCTTCGCCGCTTCCGTTGAAGGGTCAGACGTTTGGCACCGCGGTCTCTCCCCAATGTGCCAAGACAACGCATTTTGACAGGTGCTGCTAAATCTGTCGTGCTCCTGCGTTTCAACGAGGACTTCAAATATTCTTTGGTCAAGAGCGTCGGTTGGTCAGTTTCTTCTTTTAACAAGGATGTCGGAATATCGGCCATTGTTCGCGCAAACTTAAACATTCCAGATGTGGGCATACGACATAAGCCTTGTACGGACGTACTTCTAAAACATTTTTTACTTACTGGTGACGCGCCAGCTAGTGGCTATGATTAAATCATTATTAAGTCTCTTGTTTAAACGTTATGTAAATTTATTTTTACACAAAAAGTTTTTAAATGAACGTTGATTTGGGATCGTTTAAGTAAGAGAAAGAAAAATAAGGCATAGCCACAAAAATTTTTCGAAAAAAATAGTTCGGTCATTCTACGTAAAATTAAAAAGTGGATTGTAGTAGCCTTATCCAGTTTTGGCTCAAGTTCAACCAGTCACGTGAAAAATTAGATTTAAGTTTTCAAAAAGCCTAAATTACCATTTTTGTGGTTATCGCTAATTTATTTTCTCTAACAGAAAGTAGGAGAATAAAACCAAAATCTAGTTCAGTGATTTCTTCCAATACGGACGTTTTTGATTTTCGAAAATAGCGTCGTATTAAAGTGAGTTGTAATAAAGTGTACATTTTTTCGACTGTTTTGGCTGCGTCCGCATTGAGAGTGAGGACTGTACGTTTAAGGTACATAACAAACAGATGAATAATGTACAGTCCTCGTCCCCGAAACGGGTGGTTTTTTTGGACAAAAAAACCAGCCGTTTCGGGGACCACCCGTTTCAGGGACCACCCGTTTCGGGGACCACCCGTTTCAGGGACCACCCGTTTCGGGGACATCAGTCATTTTCAACGTTAAAAAGCTTCATTATTACATATTTTTGCTATTTAACTGTTTGAAATGACTTTTGATATCATTAAAAGTACAGTCTTTAACACATATGTTTTTTTAATTTGCTAATGTTTAAAAAATCTGTCATAGACGTTTGCCTTTTTCGGTTTTTTGGGCATAATTTCTGTGATAATAATCTGAAAAACCCACCCGTTTCGGGGTCATTAGAAAAATCAAAAAAAAAACCACCCGTTTCGGGGACAACCACCCGTTTCGAGGACGAGGACTGTACTACCTTAAAATGTAACTAACCTTTTTGAAAAATTAGGTTTTCTTCGTTTTTGATCGGATTGGAATTGATCGACCTGTGAATAATATTTGTTGCAATATTTTCTCAAAACATCAGTTTCCTGTACGTTTTCTGTTCCTTGTTTTACTTGCACTGACGTATGCTGACGTGTAATGCGACGCGAAGAATGTGGACGATATCGACCTTTGCAAAAGACAAAGAAATGTTAGAAACTAAAGGATTCAGTTTAGAAATAATGTTCGGAATAAACATCAATATTCTAAATAGGGAACATATTTTGAATACATAATTTCTGCCAATTTAGTTTGAAGGTCCTTTGGTTTGACCGCTACCGTGGAATCGCCGCCTGGGTCATACCGTGTGTCACATGGAGTAAAAAGGATCATCTGATGTTCTTATTCCAAATGTTATTTTTTTTTTTGCCTCAATTAAGTCCTGGAGCGATCTAATGTATAAAATATTTTCTTAAAATTATGAAAACTATCCAAAAATTAATAGAAATGTCAAAAAAATATGAAAAGTTCATGTGAACTGTAGAAATTATAAAAAAAATTCACAAAAATTCTGAAAATTCACAAAAATTATGGAAAATTCACAAAAAATATTTAAAATTCACAAAAAATATGAAAAATTCACAAAATTGATAAAAAAAGTTCACAAAAATTATGTAAAATTCGCAAAAAATATGAAAAATTCAAAAAAATTATAAAAAATTCACAAAATTGATCAAAAAAAGTTCACAAAAGTTATGTAAAATTCACAAAAAATATGAAAAATTCACAAAAATTATGTAAAATCCACAAAAATTATGAAAAGTTACCAAAAAATATATGATTAATGTGAGACGAGGTCCGGATTAGGAGCACTTTCGATCTGGATCATTTTTTTACTTACTTTACTTATTTTAAAGCTTATAAAATGTAAATGGAACATTCCAGTACAGCGTGAGAATTTTTAAAATGAAACGTTTGAATCGAAAAACATACCTTCAATTTTGGTTTTCTTTCCTTCGCTTCCCATTAGCCTAGGCAACGTCATGGCATTTCTGTAGTTGAATTCAGTATTAGCAATATCAGCGTACGGGTCATAATCGACATCCTTTTTTGTGTCCTGCTAAGTAAATTTAAATATGTATACAGGGGGTAGTCCAATTCTCAGACACTTGATTTTAGGACACTTTTCAAAAAAGTCCGGTTTCGGGACACTTTTTATTCAAAAATCCGATAAACCGCTCATAAGCTTTGAGTCATAACTTATGACTCATAAGTCATAATGACCCTATCGGGCAAACTTTAAACATAACGGCGCAGGCGTACTAACCTTTGACTTGAAACGCGGCATTTTTTTCTTTATCCATTCGTTCACTTTTCGGAGAGTATCTTTCCCCATATTTCTAAACGTTGTGAAATAAAAAACCAAACAATATTTTCGTTTTTTGCCTGTGTATATGTGATCTAATTTTCAAACAAAAATAAAAAAACGTACCAAAAAAATCTGTACCAAAAAGTGTAATCGAAGAAGCAATTTCGCTAGAATAGTTGTTTTTGCCATTTTTGATTGAGCCAATTTGTCTGGCCTCATTTTCCTCCAACAAATTGAATAGTATCAAAATTTGACGTTTTTTGTGAATTACAAATTTTTTGTAGTAGAGCCGCTCTAATGGGGTCCCGGAAAGGCCGCAGTCCCGACCAGTGTCAACGCAGAAACCACGCATTTGTGTGGACCCCTGACAACACCACGCCAACCCAACACAAAATGTAAGCAAATTTACAACACTGGTCCGGAGTCCGGACCGGAACATTGAGGAGCGGGACCTTAAAAGAGCCATTTAATGTGTCATACACTACGTACCTGCTTTAAGTAACAGCAAATTTTCTCGCCTACGCACTACCTATAACTGATTAGGTGGTTTTTATGCTATAATCTCGAAATTTACCTCAAAACTTCATAAAACTTCATATAAGGGGTAACCATGACCCAAAATTTTCAAAAAATGACTAAAAAATCTGTATCATGTCACCTTTTGGTGTTTTGTCGGTTAATTCGACAAAAATTTTATTTTTAGACCTTACCATCAGATCGGCCTTGTTTGATTACATTTAAATAGGTACAAATCGGCTGGTGAAATTTTCGCCAAATTTTCCCGGAATCCATCCTATTTATTGCTCAATTATTGCATCCCAGAAATATGTCTTTCGTTGAAAGTTGGTAAAAGTACGCTTCCTAGTCTACTACATACTGTATATGTACTTATCGGTTATTTAAAGCTAAAAAAAAAGAGACAAAATAGAAATAGACAAAATAGTTGAAGGCCTTTACATACTTTTTTGAAAGATCGGCTGAAAATACAGTATTCTGTATATTTTATACCGTGTGTCAAACAAATTTCAACGTGCTTTCTGATAAGCAGGGGAGTGAAATTCACCCGCTAAATGCAACATATTTCGATTGTAATGTTGAATCACTTGAACATATTTATATTAACAATTTTGGCAGCTTTCACCGTTCATATAAATAACATGGGGGAGTCAGGGTTTAATATATTATGCAATGAAGCACTTTTTTCACGATAAGCACTTATGTGCCATGTACTGTAGTGGTTTCATAGTGAAGGCTCTTACAAAAGAAAACAATTGAAATTACTACATTGTTACTTTAGTCTTTTTGTAGCAAAATTTCAAAAAGCACATATTTGAACGTGAACACTTTTTTTGTATTTTCATATAGTAACGTAATTATTTCATTACATGTCCTGGGCACAGCAAAATAATTCATATGCACTTGATTCAAATGCTTGCCTCCCGTCCACAAAATACGAAATTTACATGTCAGTCCAGGGGTCGGCATAAGTCAGAAACAAAATGAGATGTGCTGTGCCGTCCTCTCGGGCTGTTTTTCGAGTTCCGAAATTGAAATTAGCTGTGCTTGGCTGCGCTGTCGAGATCAAAAAAGTTAAGAACTGAGCTCGACTGCGCTGGGCTGCCCTATCGAGATCAAAAAATTTAATAAGCTGCGCTGTCGAGGTTCAAAATGTTGATGCACTGTGCTCGCCTCGGCTGCCCAGTTCACGAACTGCCCAGGGCAGTTCACTTGAACTGGGAAGGCCAGCTGGCTGTTTCCGACCCCTGTTTCAGCCTATGAATTTGGGTTTGTTGTTGCGTCTGAGTTAACCCCCAAGGGGTCACAAATGGCATATAATCCGTAGGGGTCACTTAGTCCACACTTGAACTAAACGCCCTTTTGACCCGTGTGAAGCGAAAAAAAATATTAAACTACACCCGTATTTCAGCGATTTTCGAGCCCGGTTTGGTATAATTTCGGTCCATTTAAGGTATTTAGTCCAAACTTGGACTAAGTTACACCTGGGAGTTAACTCATAAGGACCAAACTGTATTACTACCAAACGGTTCGTGTTATAAACCTCACAACGTAATTTTAAAAAAAAGTTAGAATTTAGTTTGGAGACCATACAAGAACGCCCAAATTTTATATTAAACATCAGATATTTTCACGTAATAATTGAAAGTGGATCATAACCAAATTTGTCATCATGATGCGTTTCATTTACCATTGAATTGAGAATTAAACTATCATGTTTAAACGTCATATCATTAATGGACCTTGTATAAATTGTTCTGTCCAAATAGATTATAGATTATAGCCTAAAAATTACAACCAATGTAGGAAGCATAGGCCTACCAGCCGAAACGTCCCAAACATTGGCCATCTGGCTATTTATTCAACTGAACAATCGGATAGCATATTTCCATTTTTCCAAAAATGTACCGTTGTGGACATTAAGGCGTGGCAAGGTGAAGCATTTTCCGGCAGAGGCTGGGAATTAAGACTCGTATGATAGATGAGTACACGCAAAAGATTCTTAACTTTCAGGGGGAAGGAGTTTTTGGGAACCCGTAAGGGGAAAATGCGTGCATATAAACACGCACTTAAAAATTCACAATAATTAAAAAAACTGGTAAAACCAAGTTGTAGAGCTCGTCAAACTACGTCGATCTGACTATCCGGAAATTAATTTGGGCCACCAGGGCCCCCTAGAGAGCTGTTTGAAATCTCCAACCTACACAAAAAAAAACACCGTCAATCGAATTTTCTCGAAAAGTTGAGGGGGTCACCAATACCCGTTTTGCCCTATGGGGCTCCATATGCCTTAAATGGACGAAAAAAACCAGTTGCGTGTCTATTTACACGCACTTCCCCGTGGGAGTTAAAAAATATAATTTAAACATTGGCACAAAAAGTTACATTTTTCTGCTTTCGCCATTTTCCGTAATCGTCCAAATCAGACTGTGCCTTCGGTAATGGTAATAAGGTTTTCCAAGGTAAAAGATCTTGAGTCGTTGCGTATTATTACATTCAACGTCTCCGAGAAAGCATTAGTCAAACCCATAAATTATGGTTTTGACTATGGTCTATAATGTACGATCCGTGTTTGAAAAATAAAAATTAATTATGTGTGCCCAACAAGACGAATTTGTACGGAAAGACGTTGCGGTGAAGTGCAGCAATAATTGTCCTCGTCAATTATGTACGTTGTGTTCATATCAGTGAATATGTCAAAATACCCGACGCGTATTCTATTTAAAACTATCTATAATATAGGGTCGGGCCAACTTCACTCCTGTTACAAATTCACATCTGCTCGGTAAATTTCAGTACATTCAGCGTCTTTTAGGAACATTATTACCACTGATTACACTTCTGATCCGCAAAAAAGAACAGTCCGGAACAAACACGTTACAAAATATGTGTAAATAATACATGTATAAAGATTTGTTATAGCTGCAGCATACGGTACTGTAACCGAAAAAATCGTATAGTACAACTTCGGAGCATTCATGTAAGGCCCGTGGTTAATTTTTATGGAAATTGGTATGCAAATAAAAATAATGTAATATTATGTAGCATAATGTTACTAACAGTATGTCCTTAAAGATAAAAAAATAAAAAATTGAAAAAGTATAATCATATACGTAAGTTATATGGCATTTACTAAAACGGAATCTGTTTAGCGAAAGTGTATAAATTATTTATCCAAACGTCTTTCGGTTTAACTAATAGATAATACTTCAAATTAATAAAGCATGCAATAATTCTGTATTACAATTGAACGACCAAAATACATTTTATCGAGGAAGAAAAAAATAAATTGAAGCTGTGCCATTGGCCTTGTTACGAATATTACCTGCGCATGACGTCTTCTCGATTGAATGCGCTGTTGCCCAAAAAAAAATAGTTGAATTAAATATGTATTAGGATGGCTCATCATCACATTTAACCAAAAAAACACCAAGGATAACAAATCATTTTTGTGACCGCAGTCAACGCAGAGGAAATGCCATTCATCAACTTGAAAATGTTCTATTTTATGTGTCTTTATTGCATTTCGGCAACGGCGGCAGGACTCGGAATCAAAGAATAAGTGATATTTCTCCTCAGCGTTTAATATGAATTCACGGCGTTTTTTCGAGTTTTGTAGAAAGAGATTGCAGTTTTACGCCTTGAAAACCATTTTTAAACTTACTTATACAATGCATTTAGACCTGTACAACAAAAACTTCAAGCATTTTCAGGAATAAAGCAGTCAAAATGCTCTCTAGCGACTGAAAATTTGCCCTTGTTGCTATTTTTAATTTCAAATTTGTGCTCGACGGGTAAACTGCATCATATACACCACCTACTTAAATTATACCGATCGCAAAGTTTATTAACAAAAGAGTTATCATGATTCTGGTCAGCTTTTCATCGTCCGGAGATGGTATTACGCACTTTTGACTCAAACAACTTTCGTCAATTGACTGGAATAGCTAAACAACGCGTTTTGGAGCATCTGCTAAGCTCATCCCGAACACAGGATTGACTCCAATTAATTTAACCATACTATATTGGGCGATTTCATTTTTTTTTAATTAATGAAAAAACTGCCAGTTTTTGCGCTAGAGAGCAAAAAATAAGTGCAAAATTTGCTCTTTTCACTCTTTTTCACTTCTACAGAATTTTTGATCGTGACATAGTGGAGTGCACCCAGCAAAGTCCGGGATATCCAATAGTAAGTTCAAACTGGCGCATATTATACTGTTACGTTTTTGACATAAGGTCGTCGCAAAATGAGTCATTTTTGCGATGTTTTTCGATTAAGGCTCGAATGAGCCGAGTACGCGCAAGAGATTCTTAGAAAGATGATTAGATGGAACATTGGAAATTTATTGTTTTTTAAATTCTCTAGAACTAAGAAAGAGTAAAAAAGACAATCAAATTGATGGTACCGGTGGAGTTTCAGGAAAAGCGGCCGAGCGTTTCTAGATTGTTTCTAAATTTCTTGACCAACACTTCACTCGAAGAAACACCATGAGAAATCAATCGAATAAATTTAAAAAAACAATCTAGAAATGCTCAGCCGATTTTCATGAAAGTCCAACGGTGAAATACTCTAAGACGAGTTTTATTACACTCAGCTTTTGAATAATAAAACAAGTTTACTCCATATAAAATTTACCATTTACCGGTATTCTGTGGGATCCTGAACATTTTGCACATTTAACAAAACGGACTTGAACGAGATTATGGAATCAAATAAGGGTCTCAAGAGAAACGTTCCAGGCCTCCTTTCATACTGATATTGAACGTGGCAAGATAAGGTGCTTCCTTATCTACAGATTGCATCAAGATTTTGTAGTTTTAATTGCAAAAGAAAAAAAAAACATTATCAATAAAACGCGACTGGCACAAAACGATTATCTTCACGTTTATGTGCAATTAATATTCCAATAAAAACACACAAAAAATGAATTTCGAAAAATGTGTAACTGGGTTAACCATAATCCGGTTCGAGAAGAATTAGTACTGCAATAAAACGTGACAGAAAATGTAGAGGGTTGTAATGTTTAACTCTTAAACTCCGATTTGGACAAATTACCAACATAGAGCTAGAGTAAAAACTGACAAAAGGGGGTTTAAATAACTGGGGGTTTAAATAACTGGTTTTCGCTATTTTCAATTATCAAAAATATTGCTAAAAACATTGCGTGGGCGGAAAATGGCGTAATAGTTCGTTTCTAGAAGACAATTGCTTGCTAGATAAGCGCTTAGCCCAAATAATGATAAAATATTGCAAAAAGATGAAACAAATATTAATTTTTGAAAGATAATTGCGGCGGTGGTGTATTACACTAACAAGAGATGATTCTTAAAAAAAAAGTCAGCTCGAATTCAGTTACAGCATATAACACGTTATGTTAACACCTGTTATGTTAACAATATTCCGTTAAAAATATTACGTTATTTTACACGTTTTGGGATTTGATTAACTTCAATTTTCAACTATTTAACTCCCTCTAACCGATGCGCGCGCCTTGTTTATCGAATATGAGTCTGANAAAACAAATCTACTAAAAAAAATTAACTGATTTTTATGTATGTTTTAATTTAATTCTAACTTACCAAAAACAATTTTTAAAAAGAAAAGTTAAAAATCGCCGAAAACGATTTTCTAATAAAATCGCCGATATAGGCGCGCACCAATGGAATTTGGCAGCTGTGGACCAAAGTATGATCAAATGTTACTTTTAATAATTGAAATGACTGTTATTCAATTTGTTTATCCATTTTTTAATTTTTTATTACAGTTCAAAGTCCCATTAAAGACGCTTTTATTAGGGTCATTTTTTCGCAAAAGAGTATTTTAAAACCGTCCAAAATTGAGCACTTTTGAGTAGTGCTCTAATGGGGGTAGAGACTGTAATGAATTGAATTTCGTTGGAACGTTCATATTTTGGTATCATTTGTGAAAACAAAGTGTCCGCTTTGCTGTACTGGCAAACTAAAAACAAAACACACAAGTTTTTGTCCCAATTTTCGTAAAAATGGATATAGCATATATGCTTCTAATCCAGATTTCTCAAAAATTAGAAAAACAAAAATAGTTGAAAACACGTGCAAAACACGAAGTTTCGTTTTTTTGGTAGATTTTTGTTTCTCTCGTCAAGAAATTTTGTTCATTTAGCTGTAACAGAGGACGAGAGTAAAAAAGTTTAGATTTTTTATCGAAACTGGTGCGTATCATCTCGAATTTTCTACTAAACTAAAATATAAAATACACTCGAACATTTGTTATATTTACGTAGATTTGCTGAAAAAAGTCTGTACTGTTTTCCGTTTTTTAAAATCTCGATCCGTTTGGCTGTTATTAACGATGAAAGTCGATTAGGCAGAATCGTGCCTAATCGGTTAGAGGGAGTTAACCAAACGCCCTACCCCATTATGTTAACAAATTCCTTTATGTTAACAAAATTCCATTATGTTAACAGTTTTTTTTAATTTGATGGTGTTAACATAACGGGTCATGTGGCGTAATTGATGTACCATAATCCGAGTCATAATTTATGACTCATAAAGAAGTAGTACTGAACTACAACGTGACAAAAGTGCCGAGGTTTGTAATTGCATGTTATTATGATTTTTCGCTGATCTCAATCGAACATCCGTTTATTATTTTTTTTTTCTTTACTGAATAAAGAAAACCGCATAAGTTGTTCGTCGGATATTGTTTTCTAAACTGTATTTCTGTATTATTAGAACTGATCAGAATTACAAATCGTAAGTTAAAAATTTCAAATCGTGATCAAATCAGCCGAAGATAAAGGGGACCCCCTGCAGTTATCCACCTAGTTTTTCCGATCGCTGTTTTTCACAAGCTCGTTTACACTTTTTTGGAATTAAGAGCCACCTTGTGGGCTAGTATCATAAAATGGGCTTGAATAATATTGCAGTATAACAGTATTTACGGCATATCTAGTCCTTTATAGGTAATCCACCAGTGTCAGAACCCAAACACGTCTGGAATGAGCGTTAGAAAAATAAATTATTGTATTTTACACTGATGGTGTCTGTGCTTTTGAAATTTTTATTTCGCACTTTTAATCAACCCGGTCTCCAACTTTCACGATGGACTCATAATCGGTTTGCGACCAGTTCGGAATTTGCGTGAACCCCCGAAACTTTTAGCCTGGACTGACGATACATGTTTTTTTTTTTGCACTTGTACATTTATTAGTAATGTTGTGTAATATTTGGCTTGGAAAGTAAATATTTGACATGTTTCACCGTGTATCATAATACGTCTACCGATTCGATAATTCGGTAGCAATCGACTCGTTTTAACCGAGAAAACAAATTGAGATTTTCAAAAATGTATTTGATAATCTACTATTTAACCGAGTTACTAATAAAAATTTGCTTGAGCCAAGGTTTGACATACTCATGAGCGTATTTATTATAAGCTCAAGAAGCGCTAAATAATTTTATTTTTCCCGAAAATATAATACACAACGCTGTTATTTTTCAAAACGAACTTAGAAAAAATGAAGATAAACACACAGCTGTGTGCACAGCACAGTAGGGTACCCACGGTCGTTGACTTTGGGAGTAGCAGTAACAATATTAAAAATCCCAAAAATGCATTTTGTTGCTTTTGCGGAAAAGTTTTCGGAATTTTTGCGTGGGTTTTTTTCATCAGTTGATCTAGGGCTCTCCAATGGTAGCTCCAAATAATGCATTTGTGCACGTTTTAAAATTGCTGGATTTCTCTTCGGGCACCCTACAGTACAAATTGTATTACATTATGTGACATAATTTATGTCCCTTTTTATTGTTAATTTTCACGTTACGCAAACCATATTCGAAAACAGAAACTGAAAATATATATGAGACGAAATTTACCGCAATCACTAATATTTGCCAAAAAAATTTTAAAAAATATTAGTGAATTTAAAAAGCTTGTTAAACCTTTTTCAGTTTATTTGTAATAATAAGTGGAGTCGCTATCCTTGTTCAAACGAAAAAAATGGTTCGTATTTTGAACGTGTTGAAATCAATATTTTGCCTAAACACCATTAATTTATAAATAATCATTATAGATTTACTGTTTATATACACTGCGTGCGCTTCATAATAATCAGACTGATTAAGGACCGGTCATAGGAGTTGTTTACAAAAAAATA
>SCLG01000298.1:105916-118102 GCA_004367875.1 Oikopleura albicans | reverse complement strand
AAAAGTAATTTGAAAACAAAATGTTGGATACTCATCAAAAATTCTACAAGTTTTTTCATTCGCTCAAAAATTGACTTAGCTCTGTACATCCATGCACTGAATGAATTTTGATTGTTGCCATTTGCAACGCCTACCTCACAAAAAATGGACAAATGCTAAGCGTCAAAATCCGGCAGCAAACCGCAGAGCTTGGATCAATTTGTTGTGTAGTGAGCGCTAAAGTGATCACATCCGACAATACCCACTAAGCTGAAATACCGTAGAAAATCATGTTTGTCAATCCGCTTTCAATTGGCCTTTACATGCGTCAAACGAGTAATTTGGTGACGAGACAGTAGGTAATACTCAAATCAACAAAAAATGTACAACAAGAGCATTGTTTAATAGTTTTTTTGTCACATTTTTGACAATAACGAAAAATTGGTCAAAAAGAGTAAGGATAACTGGGTAAGGCGGCTCAGCCGCGGCTGGTTAAAGAATCGGAAATTGGTTCAAAAAGTATTACATGGTGGTCTCATATTAAGGGACACCACATTACGGGACACAATTCAAACTAAGGGACACTTTTAGCAAAAGCATTCAAATTAAGGGACAAAAGTGGACTTTGGTCAAAAATCGCAAACCGTCCCTTAATGTGAGACCCCCCTGTAATACACCTCAGCTTTGTTACAAAAACTGTTTAGGGGGTGTACCTTACTAAAATTATTCTTGCACGGTCTTACTCTAATGATAATTTACAAAAAATCAAGCGGCTTATTAATAATACAGGGGGTGGTTATAAGGTCAAGGTCTCAAAAACTGACTTGACCTTAATACACTTCGAAAAAACTAACTTGACCTTATAACCAACCTGACATTTTTTTCCACAATAGCTTTGTGCTTGGAAAAAGTTCAAAAAGACATGATTTTAGAGACATGAGTTGAATTGATGGAAATAAACAATGCGTGTAAAACTTGAAAACGTTTTTACGCGGCAAATTGAAACAAATTAAAGAACAAAAAACAGTCATATTGATGTTGGTCAGACAAAAAAAAACACACTTTTAGCAGAAATTGCATAATGATTATTATCAAAATTGTCATTTCATTCCTTAACGACCCCATTCACCTATTATTACCATGTTTAGCAAAACATGTATGCATTGGCGTATTTTTATGAGTTGTTGAAACCGTCTTGATCCGTAAACGGTATTTACGGTTTGCAGATGATCATTTGAAGGCTATTTACCACACAGTTCGTTACACGCCGTCACGTTCATTGCCGTGTTCATCGACAGTTACCGCCGAAAGTGGGTAAATGTTTGTATCAGTAACATCTGTTTTTGACCACCTATATTTAACTTTCATAACACGTTTTAAAATTCTTATTCACAACGTGGAAAGGAATTATAATGGACTAGAAAAATTAGGTAAATGTAGGAACTACGTAAAATTGAAAAAAAAAATCATTTGGCCATAGACGTAAAAATTTAAAAAAAGACACGTTTTGGGGCTAGAGAGCATTTTAGACCAATATTTTGACGTCATATGCCTAATACATGTATGTTAACTCGCAGGGGGAAGTGCGTGTAAATAGACACGCAACTTGTTTTTTCGTCGATTTAAGGCATATGGAGGCCCAACAGCTCTCTAGGGGGCCCTGGTGGCCCAAATCAATTTCTGAATAGTCAGATCGACGTAGTTTGACGAGTTCTACCACTTGGCTTTACCAGTTTTTTGAATTATTGCGAATTAATGTGAATTTTTTAAGTGCGGGTTTATTTACACGCATTTTCCCCCTACGGGTTCAAAAAAACTCCTTCCCCCTGAAAGTTAAGGAAGGTTCTTAACAAAATATTCGTGGATATACTCGGAGATGTATGGTAACCATCGGACTTGCCACTTCCGATGCAGAAAAAACTCGTTGCATATAAATAGAATGCCTCATAGGAGTTAAGTCACACCTTCACGTTCATTGTGGTGTTCATCGCGAATTACCCCCTAACAGTGGGTTAATGTTTATATCAGTAACATTTGTTTTGACCACTTTATTCAACATACATAAAACGTTTCGAAATTCTAATTGAAAACGTGGATAGGAATTATTATGAATGATGGGTGAGGGCGGTTGACAAAAAAAAAGTGTTTTGGTCCAAAACGCTAATGATATAAAAGTACTTGTAGGAAAAAAACGACAAAGTATTCCCTCAAATACGGGATTGTAGTAAGTGGAGTTTGTTGAGTGCCCCAATAGTACGCCAATTGCCATAGACTATTCTAGACTATTTTTGAACATGTCAGCATTTGCTCTCTTATATTTCTTGACGCGCATTTTAGCTGCGGAGAACGACAAGCTAGAGTGAAATTAAAGTGGATATTTCAAATTCTAGGGAGAAGGCCATACCTTGATTCCCGTTTAACTCCCAGGGGGAAGTGCGTGTAAATAGACAGGCAACTGGTTTTTTCGTCAATTTAAGGCATATGGAGGTCCCGCAGGTCAAAGAGGTATTGGTGACCCCCTCAACTTTTCGAGAAAATTCGATTGACGATGTTTTTGAGTAGGTTGGAGATTTCAAACAGCTCTCTAGGGGGCCCTGGTGGCCCAAATCAATTTCTGAATAGTCTTATCGACGTAGTTTGACGAGCTCTATAACTTCGCTTTACCAGTTTTTTTTGAACTATTGCGAATTAATGTTAATTTTTTGAGTGCGTGTTTATTTACACGCATTTTCCCCCTACGGGTTCCCAAAAACGCCTTCCCCCTAAGAGTTGAGGTACAGTATGGGCAAAATAACGTGCTTCTCGCTTTCTCAAACTTTGTCTTAATAAGCTTCATCAGCAAAAAATAGATACAATGATGTGTTTTTATTGTTTCACTTGTATAATAGATAACTGTATGTTGGTTATTAATATCATCACAATGACATATTGTTAATATGTTTGTATTATCGAAATGTCGAAATGCTTCTAAAGAAAATGCAGACCGCCTAATTTACACTTAAAGAGCTCGCTTTTCAATAGAAGGTACACTTTTAACCCCCATCTGTTGAAGTGAAAACGTTAATTGATTAACCCCCGAGTGGGGCCACCCACTAACCTCGTGAAGCAAATCATTACTTTTGAATCTGTGATTTTGTCATAATGCAAATTTTATCAGAAGATTTTCAACCGAAAATGGACACTGCTATAGGAAAGCCATTTTGTAACAAATTGGAAGTGACTGACGACGGAATCACTAATTTCATCTAAAATGACATAATAATCACCAGAAAAAAACAAACTGCGTCTCAAATGGACTTAAGCAGCAAGTTGAATATATTTAAATATGTACATCAAGCACAACGAAAAAAAAACTGAGGTGGAAAGCGATTAGTCAAAATGCTAATCGAATCCCACTTAGAATTCCCTACAATTGATTTAACATAAATATTTATTATTCATTAACACTATAGATCCTAACCCTGGGGTTTACAGATCATGTAAGAGAGTATAAATATGAAATGTTATCGTGCTTTTCAGTTTATAGGCAATAGTACCATTTGTTTTGTTTTTTTCTCAATTCAGTAAATAAATGTTATTCACGAATTAGATAACCCCCTTTGCAGTTATCCGGTAGGTTTCAGGAACAAAACCTGACTGATAACTGCGCACGCTGCCGGATAACAGCACGAGCGAGCCAACGTGCCTGATAACTTCATGTCGGATAACTGCGCAGGGGTCATAAAGATACTGTTGGAACAAGTGAGACTGGTATAGTGACATGTAATCACTAAGCACCTATTAGTGACCACTAAGTACCTATTAGTGACCACTAAGCACCTATTAGTGACCACTAAGCACCTATTAGTGACAGGTAACCACTAAGCACTTATTAAGGATTAACTACTAACCAGTCACTGGTTCGTTTAGAGGGATCCACGGGCGTTGCCGTAGTCGACAAGGTTATGTCTAAAAATTCAGAATTTCTAATGACCATCGTAATTATGATATATTCAAGTACACTAGGTGTGCAGATAATCGTTCGTTCATTAATCGTCATTTAATCTTTGATCCAAAAAGATGGTGAACAGCTAAATGCGAACCCTGTGTAGTGTTTTTTTAACTGGGTAATACCTATAACTTATAGAATTATATATTTTGCGCGGAAAAAACTTTGCCCAAAAAATCGATACGGTCCAGAACCCGATTATTTTTCGGCAGAGAAAGTAAAATCAAATTCCAACCTTGTTTGACTTTCGTTCCAAAATTTCGCCAAACCCCGTTTGCTTATCTAGCGAATTGAATTAGTCATCAATTTAAAAAAAAATCATTTTTTTTTTGAATTTTGGTATTTTCTTTCTTTGCCTGAAATGAATTTTAAATGGGTCAGTACTCATTTGATTTGGTTAGGTTACGTATCTTTGCACGCCATGATTTATTAAAACAGACACTTATTATAGGACTGAGCTATTTGGTTTACTTTTTTTTTGTGAATCAGATTTGATTTAGAAAATTAGATAAATGTCAAATTTTCAAACTTGTGTTCATCTACGAAAAATGAAAGTTACTCAATAGAAAAATCTACATAAAAAAGTTCCCAATTCAGCAATGCATTATGTATAAGGGGCGTTCCTAAATTTTTGCTGCCAAAAAAAAGTGTTAAATTTGTTTCTTAACTGTCATGGTCCATTCTGGACACATCTGTCCAGATGGCACGTTTTTTCGAATTAACTCGCGAACGGTTAATGATATAACCAAACCGAAAACGGATTATCAATCTACCGACGAAATTCCGTTTGTTATATACGTTTTTGTATTTTTTTCGTTAACCCCNCTCATTTTGCGAATTTCATGAGTTTTGCGCACGCCTACGCAATGAATTGCGCAATTATTGCGCAATTTTTTTCATAATTTTACTTTCCGCCTACGCCCTGCGCAGTTATGTTGCCGTTTTTTGAAAATACTTCGGCAACATAACTGCGCAAGTGGTGTATTAATATCCTTAAAGGATTGTTAACTACTAACCAGTCACTGGTTCGTTTAAAGGGATCGACGGGCGTTGCAGAGTCGACAAGGTTATGTCTAAAAATTCAGAATTTGTAATGACCATCGTAATTATAATATATTCAAGTACACAAGGTGCGCTGATAATCGTTCGTTCATTAATCGTCATTTAATCTTTGATCCAAAAAGATGGTGAACAGCTAAATGCGCACCCTGTGTACTGTTTTTTACTGGGTAATACCTATAACTTATAGAATTATATATTTTGCGCGGAAAAACGTTTGCCCAAAAAACTCGATACGGTCCAGAACCCGATTATTTTTCGGCAAAGAAAGTAAAATCAAATTCCAACCTTGTTTGACTTTAGTTCCAAAATTTCGCCAAACCCCGTTTGCTTATCTAGCGAATTGAATTAGTCATCAATTTAAAAAAAATCATTTTTTTTTTGAATTTTTGTATTTTCTTTCTTTGCCTGAAATGAATTTTAAATGGGTCAGTACTCATTTGATTTGGTTAGGTTACGTATCTTTGCACGCCATGATTTATTAAAACAGACACTTATTATAGGACTGAGCTATTTGGTTTACTTTTTTTTGTGAATCAGATTTGATTTAGAAAATTAGATAAATGTCAAATTTTCAAACTTCTACGAAAAGTGAAAGTTACTCAATATAAAAATCTACATAAAAAAGTTCCCAATTCAGCAGTGCATTCTGTATTATTACTTTTATTAGTAAACTTCGAATCGTTGTGAACTTTAGGTAGGTAATAACGCGCTTCTCTGTTTTTCAGTTTTTCAAGCCTAGTAGAATACAAAATCTGAGAAAGGGGGAAGCACGTTATTATACCTCATACTGTACAAACTACATCTAACGGTTCACAGCAAAAGTGTCGATTAATGGTAGTTTAGGGCGCGATCTCTGTACATATTTTTCTTATTCTGATACACCAGGTGCGTCGTTATGTACAACCAAATCAAAAAAAGTGTAACATAACGGAAAATTGTAACATACCGGCGCAGTGCGTAGGCAGTTTCGCTGGTAAACGCAAAAAAATATAAATTGTAACATAAGGGATCCCACGGGGAAAATATTGCGCAATATATGTTTTGACAAATTGTAACATAACGGAAAATAATGATTACGTAACTCGGAAATATTGCGCAATACGTGTTTTTTGTACAAATTTTAACATAACGGGAAATAGTGATTTCGTATTACCAGTTAGTTAAACAAGAAAATATTGCGCAATACGTGTTTTGTTTTGTACAAATTGTAAGATAACGGAAAATTGTAACATAACGGCGTAGTGCGTGGGTCATAATGCTGGAATTTTTGCGGAAAAAATTGTAACATAACGGCGCACGGTGCGCCGCGCACCTGATTTACTTTAACTGCTGCGCGTCCGGATGCGCCTTTTGGCGCACTTTTTCATTTTTTTCTCTCTCATTTCTGAACGGTTTGAGCCTCAAACTTTGAGGTATTCTGAATCGGTTTCTTTTATTCTTATAATTGACTCATTGCGCGTAATATGATACCTAGTGTATTAAATTCCGTCAACAAAAATGTGATTGGTTCAACATTATGATGTCTCATGAGACCCTTGAGACTTTGTTTTGCATGCCGTTTGCGCAAAGTTGGTGCTATAGAACTGAAAAATCATATACATACTTCCCACATATAAGCGCAGAGACTGTGTGCAAATTTTTGCAAAATTTGAAAAAAAATATGGGTTTTATGGGGTTTGGAAGCTTTTTTATAGGTTTGCACCTTAAAGTGATCACGTGGTGTAACTGAATAAAACAAAAATGTTTTTAAAGCAGTTTTGTGCGGAAAATTTGAATCTGAAATCAAATTTTCAAAATTACCGGTGGATTTTGAAAAAAACGTTTTTTCCAAATTTGCCTAAAAATGGTCGAAAATAGCAAAGGGAATGTCATCAATTATGTTTATCTCTATATAGACATCATCCCGATCAACGTCATTTTCAGCGAGGCGGGGTTNTAAACCGTGAAAAATGTTCTAACCGTCATATCTAGAACCGGTTATGTCTGAATAAGTTGAAACTTTGTTAGCGCGCTTAGAATACCCATCGCTAAGTTCATGTCAGTTTTCAGAAGTATACGAGTATTATTTCTATAGGTTGGTCATTTAGGAACGCCCTCTAAATTATTAATTTATGTATTATTACTTTTATTAGTAAACTTCTAATCGTTGTGAACTTTAGAAAATATTGCGCAATATATGTTTTGACAAATTGTAACATACCGTAAAATAGTGATTTCGTAACTCGAAAATATTGCGCAATACATGTTTTGTTTCGTACAAATTGTAAGATAACGGAAAATTGTAACATAACGGCGTAGTGCGTGGGCGATAATGCTGGAAATTTTTTTGCGGGAAAAATTGTAACATAACGGCGCACCTGGTTTACTTTAAGTATATTATACCAGTAATTATCATTATTCAACATTATTTGGTGGAAAGATCGTCAACCATACTTTTTACCCTAGGGAATGTAATCGGTTGCCGTTATGCAACTGGCAATTACAAATCAGGTTTTGAATGCGCAAGTTGCAAGCTAAGAAATAATACTCTTATCTGCGCATGATACTATCATGACAATCTGGACACATATTAGCTTACGCTTATGCTTGTTATTTTGACGTAATCCGCTATGGGATAGAACAAAAAACAGCGATCGTAGTGGAAACGCCGCTCGACAGGCATGGCGACGTTTTTATACTTAAAAAAATGTCTGCTAAAATGTACGAATTCATTTAGAAGAATTTGTATTTGATAATAATTTGACAAGTGAACAATCCAGAAAACGTACGTATTTTCTGTGTAATCCATAGTGTTTAGACCAAATACGTATACACCAGACCAAGAATCACCATAAAAACGGCTATTTTTCATAATTTTTAATACCAGATATTTTGGCCGCATATTGCATCATATGCTAAATCCTCTTTCTGAAGAATAACATACCGGGGGCCTCAAAGCAAGGGCCATCTTTTAGCACTTTTGAAAATCGAAAAAGGTGGCCCTTACTTTCGGGCCCCTATACATTTTTTGTTGATAATTATACCTATAATATAAACTAAGAATTGCGTTTATTTATTTCTGGTTTAATCATTTAGCGATCAAATAAAACGAAGAGTAAAAAAGCGAAATAAAAATTTGAGCAAAATGTTGAACAGGATTTTTTCGCCGTTTTTTTTTGACATGTTTTATTGGTAATATGGGCCAACATATTATATGGGTTATTTCGACAATTCGCCTTTAAAGTTTCCGGGTCGAAAGGGTATCACTCGTCTGGTGCATAGTCTCGGGTGGAAGTTCCAACGTGGAACTTTTTATGAACTGGTACCATTTTTCATCCGAGTTGCGTACCAGTTTATGAAACGTACCCTGGTAAAACTGGTAAAACGTACCCTGGTAAAACTCCTTAGATCATCAGAGTAAAACATCCACACCTTTCAACAAAAAAAATTGCTGGCCTTGCTTTTTGTTAGTGTGCAAAATAGTTCAATTTCGGAATTAAGCAAAAAACGAATGTATATATACCACAGTAAAAGTATCTAGCTTATACATTCTCGTGAATTACAAATGATCGATTTATACTTCAGGTGATCTTTGAAGAAGCGTACGATTCACGTTTGACATCACGTTACTTTTTATGTTTGTTCGAGCCGTTGCACAAAATCAAACCAAATGGGGACAATTTGGATGACGAATAAACGGGTAATTTATTTGGAAAATGCAGAGAAGAACAACTTTATTCGGTTGTCGGACACTTTTCTTGTTTTTTTTCGATCGCAACGTGGGGGTTGCCATTCATGGATAACCCAATTTTACCTAACCCAACGGTCGGTCCAATAGAATAATTCACCAAACCGAACGGTAATTTATCTGCCAAGTAAAATCAGAACTAAATATTTATCAACCAATTCGATTTTTCCTTATTTCGTTTTGATCGAAACGTTCGGGAGGGCTTCTTTCTTGAATGTATGTTATGTTTACGTGAACGTACGTTTTTTTCGAAGTCGCTTGTCGCCGAAAGAATTTGTTGGCCTCGTTTGAAAAAAAAACATGTTTGATAAAAAATGAATTCATGTTCTTAATACCGAGTAGCGAAAATTTCAGCAGTAGTTTTGGGAGTGAAATATATTTGTTTTGTGATAATTTGCGACACGGTAGCGTGTGATAAAAATGAAACGAACGGTGTCTAAATAGGCACGCTTGCAACATCTCACCTAAGATTGCGATTCTTAGAGACGAATTTATACTTATAGGTATACACCCCCTGCGCTGTTATCTTGTCACCCTTTATCTTGCAGATTTTCCCGTTGGCTCCGTTATCTTGCAGTTTTTTTTCGGCCAATTTTACAGGAATACCTATCTTTATGTGTTCAGCCCTGCGCTGTTATCTTGCAGATGTCCCCGTTCGCTCCGTTATCTTGCAGATTTTTTTCATGCGATAGTTGCAAGATAACAGCGCAGGGGGTGTAGTATAAACCTAACAGTATAATAAAAATGTAATTTAGTAACAAAATTAAGGTGCTCGTCATGAATCAGTAATCTTTATATACATCATATGAGCAAACGACTCAAAATCGTTACGATTTTTTTTTATTTAAAATAAGGATTTTAATAAAAGATGGCAAATTAGAGACAAAATGCAAATTTTTTTTTGTTTTTTTAAATACCACGACGTCTTGGGTCCAACCGAACGCCCCGAAATTAGCGTTGGGTTGTTTTTGAAACCGTGGTTCAGACCATCTCTTAGTTTTAGACACTTTGGGTAGATGCTCAAAAAATAATTTTATAATATTTTTTGATTTAGTAGCGGTTTCAACATTGTGTTAAAATGGTACAAACATTGTCTAAGGCTTACCCATAACAGCTGTTGCAAACGGTATATTATCTTGCTACTAAAATTATAGCAATTTTATACACTTTTTTTTCTGAATTTTAATCGCAATTGGAAGTCGTATTCATATAATTGCTACTTGCCGTGCAAAAACGCCAAGGATACTAGGGCGTCTAAAGCGTTCGTTTCTTCACGATTCTTGGACTACTAAGAGACGTGTGTGTTCAGGGGTTGTATTAGAGGCTATCTTATGATGTTGAAATTTAAAGCTCCCTTGAACTAATCACGCAACAAATACGCCGAATCTTCGTGTTTGAATAGGTTAAGGAGGCGATTTACGCGAAAGGTGTTACATTTCCAAACCTGGGCTTGACGAAAAAATATAATAAAATGCTAAACACAACAAAAAAAAACAACATGTGTGAATGTCTAAACACTTCTAAATGCGCATGTGAGTACTTTTTTCTGTTTGAACTGGGCCTTCACCAAATACGAAGCGATAATAAAGTCGGCTGATAAAAAACGTAGTGTTTTCGTTGATAAAAAAAAATTTAGGATAGATAAAAACTCGCAAAATTTGTTCACAAAATCAGAAGGAGAGAAATAAGGCTTATCAAACTTCTTCAAACAACGCAGAAAACAGCTGAACCATTAAATTTTTGGATTTCGAAATATAAAGTAAACACCACCAAAATAATTATACTACACCGGGTGCGCAGTTATCAGGCTTCCAGTTATCAGGCGGGTTGGCCCGCTCGTTCTATTATCAGGCAGGTCCGTCATTGGATAATGACAATTTGGTATTGCGCAATGCCCCGCTCGTGCTGTTATCAGGCAATTATTTTTTCATCCTATTCCCCTATTCCGCCTACGCCCTGTATACTACGGCCAATATATTACCATAACTGTGAATATTTTATTCTTGATTTAAAATAAGTTATATTGAGAGTACCAAGTTGGTACTACCAACCTTAATTGAAGAGTCAGATACGATTCCGAGTCTTTGACATCATGTACGAATATACTGTTCAATTATTGATTTCTTAGATGTTAGTTTATGTTGGAAATGTTGTTCGCGAGAAAAAAAACAAATAATATTTATTAAGATTCACGTTGTGCAAATCGCCGCCTTAAAAATTGCTATATTGCAAATAATATTTAGTTTCATGCTAGTCAAAAGTACGACGGCTAGGTAAGTGGAAAAATCTATTATGATAGCGGATAAATCTAATCTTGTATAACCTTAGTCCTAAGAACATTTTTTTACTCAGGAATGCATTTTATCAGGGATACACAGTGTATCATACACTCGCTTTTCATTTCAGTTGTTACGTGTTTTAGACCACCCGGCCAATTAAGTTAACACTATATAACTTTTTGACCGAAAAACCGATATTTTACCTATTTTGGGCCATTTTATCGGTTAATTTTCCAAAATTTCAATTTTTAAACCTTACTATCAGATCCGCCGTGTTTGATTACATATAAATCGGTACTTTCATTTTTAAAATTGGCTGGTTAAATTTTCGCCAAATGTTCCCGAAATGCATCCTAAACATCTCTTAAAAATTTCAGGATTGTCAAAAGACGAAAGCGACACTTAAATGGCGACCCCTGTATATTCTTGACATATTCAACAGTACAAATTGGAATGTTACCAGGGATTGCTATGAGCCTCATATAGTATGAGTCATACTTATCAAAAATTCGTTTAACCCTTAAATTCCAAACTTATTCAATGCTCTGTAGACGGTATTTAGTGATGATTTTAAATTTTGGAACGAAAGTCAAGCAGGGTTCGAATTCATTCTTACTTTCTTCGTGGCCAGATAATCCTCGGTTAAAATATTCTAGTTCCTCGAGGATAACGTTTTTCTAACCGTTAAGCCGGTTCTTAGTAGATTTAAATTTCTAGAATGACCACATGAGGTTTAATGTTGGCGATCTAATGGTTTTGTTTTTCCGGTGATCTAAACATTCCGTCCGATCACCGTAATGGTTACAAATTGTATAAAATTCTGTAGTTATGATACAATTCTTCTTCCGACCCAAGTTTTGAAAATAAAATGTTGTTGTAAAAAATGACAAATTCGACTGTAAATTATAGCGTATTGTTAAGTCTTAGGGAGTTTTTGGAAACCCGTAGGGGGAAATGCGTGTAAATAAACACGCACTTAAAAATTCACATTAATTCGCAATAATACAAAAAAACTGGTAAAGCCAGTCTTATAGAGCTCGTCAAACTACGTCGATCTGACTATTCAGAAATTGATTTCGGCCACCAGGGCCTCCTAGAGAGCTGTTTGAAATCTCCAACCTACGCAAAAATACCGTCAATCTAATTTTCTC